>RCSS01000205.1:0-13948 GCA_004000155.1 Tubulinosema ratisbonensis | reverse complement strand
GTGTATTTAAGAATACCTGACAAATATTTTTTACTTGTTTTTATGGGAATGATGGTTGATTTGGCAGCCTCTTTCTATGAAAAATACGAAGTTCATTTTTTAAAAATGATTTCTGTGTCAGCTATTTTGTTTAACTTGGTTTTATCTCTGAGTTATTTATGCATAAATTTTAAGTTTATGGAAACGAGTGGAGGATTAAGAATGTTGTTTGATATTTTTAGATTGATTATTTATTTGTGTTATTCTTTGCTTGATCATTATTTTTTTAACAGTGGTCTTAAAGAGTTTTTTGGAGTAATCACTTAAAAAAATATTTTATAAATTAAACTATTAATTTAATATTAAAATAATTTTTAACATTCCATTATATTATAATTGATCAATTTTGAGACATTTTCTATAAAAAATATATAATTCAAGAGTAAGCTGACCGGTTGATTGATAATTACATTTAAAGAACTCTTTCAGTCATTAAAATTTATGTAATAATTTAATAGATTGAGTATTGATTCTATTGGTGTGTTAATAAATTCAAATTTATAACATACACTACCGTGATAAAAATGATATATTAATGATGAAATAGAAATTGCTTTTATTATTTCATATAACTCTGCTTTTAAAATTTTATGTGCCAATTATTAGCACAAAACTTTCTTGTCTAGAATAATAGCAATGGATATACAGATAATATTGTAAAAAGATATTGATATGCAAAAAATTGGTCCTAATGCTTAGCGGTCTTCTCTTATCAAATTTACTGTATAATTAAGCATCATTTTATCAACCTAAATTACAAAATCAGATATACTAAGTTTTTTTTGTTGCCTAGGGATGAAAATTTCAAACAAAAATCTTTGCTATACCTTTTTTATAAGAATATTAAGACCTAGTTAAAAGAAACATACGTAAAATATGTTTCTACATAATTAGGTATAGCTCAAGATACTGCAAGCATTCTACTCGCTAAAACTCACTCGTGCACACTATTGACTNNCTAAGTCTACCTTACCTTGCAGGCTTTGGTTACAGGAACTTTATACCGTAAAGAAGAAACAGCCTTGACCCACACTTTCAACTATACACTTTCGGTTTGCAGAAGAAACATTAATTCGCGAAATCTTATATATGTGTCCTGTCCGAAAAACTTATTTTAATAAATTTAAAATATAATGATTCTGTACAGATTTTAATTATAATATTGTTGTAGGCCATTGTTTTCATTGTATTTTTTTACTATTTATATTTTTCGTAAGTTTTTAGACGTTTTTTTATCAAATATACGTCTAACCTGTTTTGTATTTTGACATTAAATCAAAAGTGTCAAGTAGAACATGACAGTTATCGTTTAGGAACCAGCGAGTTTTTATTTTTGGTTTGTTTAATATTAAGTTTACGCTTTAAACGGAAATCAAGAAAATTATATGTAATAAGAAGGAAAATGTAATTGGGTTGAAAAATTATTGAAATTTTTTAAGACCATTTTAATATGTGTAGTGGAGCTTTTAAATCAATAATTTTTATTTCCCCTTCATTTAATTAATAAAAATATATGAACGCAAAATATAAAAAAATTACTATTTAATCTATGTTTTTACCCAATTACTTTGAAACAAAATGCCTAATTTAAAATAATGTTGATATTATTACCTGGATGATTAAGTTAGGCTTTATAAAAAGAGAGAAAAGGTGCGAAGGACTTAATTCTTAAATGAAACTTGTAAAGTATAAAAAGAAAGAAAAGGTGCGAAGGATTTAATTCTTAAATGAAACTTGTAAAGGATAAAAAGAAAAGCGATGGGATGTTCTGGAGATGCATGTATTCAAGCTGCATCTACATAAAGAATACTGATCCATAATATACGGATTTTTTGACAATTTTCGAATGTCAATGCGTACTGTTCTTAGGGTTGTAGTAAAATATGCTGTCAGGAAGCCCAGATGCAGAATAAAAGCAGCCCTAAATATATCAGTTACTGGTATCGCAACGTACCAAAGCACTTGATAAACCTTATGCCAGAAGTTGGTTTTTTAATGACAAACTTGGAGGTCCTGGTTTTATAGTTCAGGTTGATGAGACGATAATGAATTATAGATGTAAATCCTATCGAAGTATGTCGGCAGTGATCATACAAATAGCTTTTGTATTGTAGAAATACCAAATGAAGAATAAAAGGCTTTTGGTCGTGTGATCCCGATAAGAAGCTGCTACTTTAATGCCTATTATTTGTTTAAAGTGTTTCGAATTCAATTATTTTTACAAACGAAGCCAAAAGTTACTCTAAGCTTAATTAAATGGAATTTGTTCATGAAATGTCTGCCATAAACATGAGTTGTGAATTCTTAAAATGGGATTAATACTAATGCGATCGAAAGTTTTCGCAACGAACTAAAGTTAGAGATTAAGAGAATAAAAGGCGTTCTAACTGAAAACAGAGAATTATCTTTAAGGAATTTTGCTTTTACTT
Source organism: Tubulinosema ratisbonensis (assembly GCA_004000155.1). Classification (NCBI taxonomy): domain Eukaryota; kingdom Fungi; phylum Microsporidia; family Tubulinosematidae; genus Tubulinosema; species Tubulinosema ratisbonensis. Next base: position 11,480 of record RCSS01000205.1, on the reverse strand, counting down.
TAACAATCGTAAGTTTTTTTGTTAAAAATACTTTAAATATCGGAAAATAATTAAATATTAAGTTTATGATTTATATATTATTTTTTTTAAAATATAACATTTATTTTTTTAATGTATTTATAGAAATTATTGATCCGAGCTTTTTATCAATAAATATTTTAGATAAAAAAATAAATTAATAGTTATAATTAAAAAAAAAACTTAATGTTTTATNTATCTTCGACAAATCTTTATAAAAATTAATTTTTTTTAAAAAGTAGTTAAGTTGGCTTTATTTTAGAAAATTAAATAGACAACCACATTTATAAATCAGTAGAAAAGCTTAGAATTTTGTCTATAAACTTTCTTGGTGTAATATGCAAAAATCTCATATAAATTCTAAAAAAGTAAAGAAATTTTATGATATGATCATTTTATAAGATAAAAATGCTTAAAATTACTTTTACATTTTTCATGAATTTTTAATAATTTGAAATAAAAAATACTCCATTTTATTTTTACTTCGTATCTAAATTTTAGCTTTCTATTCTCGTGATTTAATAATAGTTTAACGCCAATATAATTGAAATTTATATATATTAATGTATAATATTAAGATATAGCGATATTTAAATTTGGATCTGGCACAAGAATTGCACCCCAGAACAATTAAATACAAAATTCTTACTACAAAAAAAAACAAAATATTAATATATAATTATATAGTTAAGATCAAAATTAGAAGTATATAAATAATTAACTGATTTTGATGCCTTTAAATGATACAAAATTCAAATTAATTTAGAAAAGACTGTAATAATATTACCTACTGAAAAATTGGTGTCGGTTTTTATAAATACTGGATTCTTAAGAAAAGAACTTATTTGTAAAGCATGTAATTTTCTACCTAATTAGTTGGTTACTAAGGCGTGTAGATAAATTATTTCAGTGCGGCTGTAAACTTGGTTGTAATTCTTATAAAAGTACTTTTCTATATGATAAAGTTCCTTGTTTTGACAACTCGAATTTAAAATTAAAAGTTACTTACTCATTAAGTAGTAAAACTCTTCTCTTACAAACAATCTTTTCATAGTATTATACAGAGTATGTGTCTTTCACGTGGTAGTGTAAAGTAATACCCAAAATAGTAAATTTAATTCCAAAAGCTAACTTTAGCCACATCAAACTCAATGAATCAGAAATCATTGTTCAAGTAGACAAAATATGTTAACTTATAAGTGTAAAAGTTTCATAAAAGAGCTGCTAAAAAAACGGCTTTGAATGGTATAGCAGAAATTAGCGACCGCATTAGAAGATGCTTTGCTAAAACCAATCATAGAAAAAAGTTACTACACTATGCCCATTATTTGTCCACAGTCGGCCAATGACTTAAGGATTTTGAAAGACGAGCTTAAAAGTTATAGCAGGGCGTCTAAAATTTAATAAAAGAATTTCATGCCTTAAATACGAATTTTTGTGTAATACAGCAAGAATAATTACTTAAGCCATGAAATTGGTGCTTATGTATAAATTGAAAGTAAAAAATAAAAATTAATATAAAATAAAAAATAAAAATAAAAAATAAAAAATAAAAATAAAAATTAAAAATTAAAAATAATTTGACACTAATATTTGTTTAAATACAGTACATCAAATTTGATTTGTTAATAAGAAATAAATAAAAATTTATAACATTTTATGTCATTCAATAAAAATACATTTAGAGTTTTGATTTTGACTTTTTATTGATTTTTTAAATTTTAATTAAATTAAAAAATTTATACTTCTATCATTTAATCACTATAACATTATTTTTGGAACCCGCTTTGTGCGTTTGGCATGGTATACGTGTCCTTGCTTGTTCCAATTCTTTCATCGTCCTTGCTTTTAACCTCTTTAGGATACTTTTGTTTATCGTATTCTTCATTGATGGCGAACAATTCATTGTTGCCAAAATATGAGCTTTGATAATCAATTTCATCGAACGAGAATGGGGTTGTGAATTTCTGAGTAATATTTTGGGGTATACTTTCTTGTTTAGGCATTGGCTGAGCATTGTATCCTAAATCCATTTTTAATTCTGGATTAGAAACAGGGTATTGTGGTGATTGGGTGGTGGTGTTGAATAAAAAATTCTTTACCATGTTATTTTCAGAGTATCCATAATTAGGTGGATAATAAGAATTATTTACTGGGGCAGGCTTCATGGGATTTAAATTAATATTTCTGTAAGGAGAGTTTTGTCTCTTAAATAATTTTCTGTTAAGTGAATATTTGTAATCTTCTGGTATAAAATTATGTTCTTCAATATTGATAAACTTACCATAATTGTTAAGAGTGTTCTCTCTTCTCAAATCTCTTTCTAATGCATCACAGAATAAAGAATCATGAGGGACTGAGTACCAATAAAATACTTTTTGCTTTTTTTGTGTTCTGATGCATCCGTTCTTGTACAAAAACTCAAGAAATTCACTTCGAGGATTTTCTAAGGTAGCGTCTACGCCAGGTTTCAAGTTTCTCAAGTCACTAAACACCCCTTCTTCAAACTTTTTCATACTCACCAAGTTTCTGCCTGAATTTTGAAATCGCCAAACAAGAATCTTTACCACATCAGTCCCGGTTATGTAGAAATGATTATTCCACAATACACAATGTATATAATCACCATTCTTAAGCTGATATTTCCTTATTTTCTCATTCTCTCTAAACTCCTTTGGCGCATTGGTAAGAAAATGGAATAGATCGGTGTCACCTTGTATGTTCATCTTTGTTTGTTATTAATTATTATTAAATTTATGTCTTTATCTGAAACAAAAGATGTAAATAAAAAAGAATTAATCAATCTGATGTCATCAAAAAATTTCCTTTATAAATTTGATAACGAATGACAGATCTTAATTTAAAATCTTTTTTTTGAATTAGTGTATTAGATTTTTAAATTTATTTATTAATAATCAAACTTAAGTAAAGAACTAATTAAGATTTATTTATAAAACTTTTTGGTAGGATATTCTTTTAAACGCAAATTAAATAAAGAACTGTTTGATGCGTTTTGTAAAGTGTTTTAGGTTTGTAACTTTGTTTTGGAATATCAAGAAGTTTCTTTAAATAGAAATGTTTGATGTTAAAATTTTAAAGTTTTTATGTTTTAAAATTATTTTTTTTCTGATTGGTTGGTTGATCAAGTATTAGATGAGAAGATTTATTTATTTTATTGAAAAAAATTATTTAAAAGTGAAATAAAATAGAATTTCGATTGTTTCTTGCTGAATCTTTAGTTATATATTTTGATAAAAAATGAGTTTATTCTAATTTTATGTCATTAAAAAAATTTAGATCAAATATTTTGAATGCGGGGTAATGTAAAAATATTTTTAGAATATAAAATAAAAACAAATTCAAATAAATAAATAATTTTTTTTAAAATTTAATAATTTACAATGTGAAAAAAATTTAAAAAATGAATGTTAAATTTTTTTAATTTTCATTTATTTTAAAGCAATTGGCTTCTTGATTAGAAAAGAAAAAAACTCTCACAAAAAATTATCTCCTCTTTTTTTAGCTAAATTTCCATTATGTCGTTTTAATTCTAATTTTATTTTGCAGCGGAATAAATTAATTATTAGGTATAAATTTTGGCTTAAGAACTCTCAAATTCCTATTTGTGGTAAAAAGTGTCATGATTAAAATAATATTTAAACAAAATTATCTAAGACTTATATTCAGAGGACCAAATGATGTTTTTATAAGTTATTTGTTACATTTTATTGTTTCTTGTTTTTTTATCAAGAATTTTTTTTCACAGGCCCTTAAAATATCATCAAAACACTAAATTATAAACAATAAATCAATTTAATTGTATAAAGATTGTCATAGAGGCTTTTTACTTTATAGTTTAACATAGTTTCATCAATTTGAACTATAAAATTTGGATCATTTTTAAAGAAAAGTCTGTTTCAGGAATAGATATTTTTAATATTTTTTATAGCCTTTTGTCATAATCAAATGTCAGTTTTTAATTGTTTGACATTTGCCAAGCCGATTATCTCATAATTTTTCATAAAATATCAAATAAAGATAATCCAAGGTTTCAAATACTTTCCATTTGCAAATACTTTTCTATGTTATATATGCTTGGCATTGTTTTTGCACGCGGTTGTAAGCAAAAGTATAAATATTTTGTTTGTAAACAACAAATGACATTAATTTACTTTAATTTCGCATATATTTTCCTCTTTTTGATAAAATTTTCAATCACAAAATTGTATAAAATCTTCTTGTAAATTCTGTCTACACAATAGTATTAAGACACCGAGTGACATTAGAGGATTCAAATTTTATAATTAATTTTATAAAGAAAGAAATATACCATTTAAATAATTGCTTAACTTTATATTTCAATATTTTTTTAGAAATAATCTAATTAAAATTTTTTGGTAAACTAAAAATTGAAGGCAAACTTGCCCTATTTTTTTATTCAAGAAGAATAAATATCTAATACATAAACAAATTTTTAATCAAAATATAGATATATAAAATTAAATATAAAACTAGAGCTTGGTGAAAACATAAATAACCTATTGGTTATATTTATTATAGGTGCAACTCAACAGATAATGATAAAATATTATCTGCTACATAGTAATCTATAGCAAGTTAGTCTTTATACCACTTAAATATATTTTTTTTAATCTTTTATTTCAACTAATTTTCTTAAAAAGGGTGTACTTTAAGATTATTTTTTAATCGCTATACTAAATTTGAAATAAAAATCACTTGTTTAAGAAATTGACGTCTTTTTGTTGTCTTACACTCTTTAAATACTTTTTCATTTTTTCTGCCTTCACTAATATATCATTGCCAAACAGATCCTGTTATATTAATTCTACTCTACATAGTTCGAAATCTACATAAATTTCAGAAATTAAAGAAATTAAGAATGATTGTTTTGTTGCTGATACATCACTTTTATGTTTGTTATATGCTTCAAGACTGTTGATAGTATGTTATTAGTACTTTGTCACTCACAAGCCAAAACTAGATGGAATTATAAGAGAATTTCATATTTTAAATTAAACATTTAGTAAACTAATCATAAATAATTCAATTTTCTTTCGGAAATTTTGATAACTTATCTAAATAAAATTTAAATTGTAACTTTCTTAGCTTTTATTTTGTAAGAATACAAAAACTTGTGTTAGTATAAGCTTACAGTGTAATGCAATATTTGAATTTTATTATGATCTCTCAAATCTCCAATTCATCACTTTTAAGCTATAATATTCGATTAAAGTGAAATCAACATCTCTACAATTTGCTCCAGTAAAATATATTTGCATACTTTATTTTAAGTAAACTCAAAATCAAGCAAATCTATTTTGCCTGTAGGTTTGGGATTATATTTTTTTAGGTATTGCATATAGTTTTATATAAATTTTCATCCTTGCATTATACATTGGAAAAACAGTGTAAATATTTTTTTGTTGCTTATGGATACGAAATTTATACGAAGATCTTTAATTATACCTTCTACATATATTAATACCTTGTCGGAAGAAGAATTTAGGAAAATTTGTTTCTGTATAAATAGTTATAGGGCAAGACACTGCAAGTCTTTCACCCGCTCAAACAAATCAATGCCCTCTGTCGATTGCTATAATATACCTTACCTTTCAGGCTTTTGTTACAGAAATCTTGGATATTTCATCATAAATTCTAAATATTTTTTACTCACTTTCTTTTTTGAACTTTTTAAAAAAAACTTATCATCTAAATTTTTTTTTGATTTTCACATATTTACATGTCATAGAATAAAATCACGTAAAATTTTTTAAAATTTGAAAGGTGATTTTTGGTTTATAATTTTGATGAAAAATTTTTTTAATTAATGTCACAAATAAATAAACAAAATTTTGCTTTGTGATTATGAATAGAATTCTGATATTCTATTTGATTTACTGTTGTTTCAATTTGGTAGAAATAATAGTTTATACCATATACGCCAAGTTACTAATTAACTATTTGCTCGATATGGGTATCAAAATTTACGGAAGCGTTATTTATGGTGTATCAGGATTCTTTTTTGGGAATTTTGTAAGTTTTACATCATTCTCTTATGCATTCTTAGCTTTAAACCACCAAGCTCTTTTATTATATTTCTATTTTACAATATTTATATTTCTAAATTCAGCCTTATTAATCCCATTTTCAAAAAAACCTTATTTAATTCTTGGCTTTTTACTTCCGTTGATATTTGAATTTTTGTTTGTGTTAAAAAACTTTGACTTGTTCGCTCGTAAAATTATATTTCAACGAAATAAAAAACTAGGTTCTAATTTAAAATTAAAAAAAGCTTTAAACGTAAGTTAAAACATAATTAGATAAGATCTATGACCATAGTTACCAGAACAGTTGCATATATTTACATTTATAGAATGTTGTTTACTAACATTGTCGCAGGTACGAGTTATAAAAACCAATCATATAACAATACATCTTTGTTGCACTCATTATTAGGAATAGATTTATTCTGTTCGTTGTATGAAAAATACGAGAATAGAATTATCAAGACTATTTCATGGTTTTGTGTATTAGGCATTTGTATTTTTATATTGGTATCATTTATTTTAAAATGGTGCTGTATGAAAGGGTAAGTAAAAATTTAATTAGATTTGATAAAGTGAAAATGGGATTATATTTGGGTAGAATGGTTATTTATTTTTGTTTGACTACATATGATTTTTATATTTTAGGATCAGGATTAAAAGGATATTACGGAATCCGTGATGATTGAAAAAACTTACGGTTTAAAAAAATTTTTTAAATTTTTTGAAACATCAAATCAATTCATAAAGTAAATATTTAGTAAAGGTTTGATATTTGTAAAAACCTAAAAAAATAAAAATTATTTTATGATTTTGTTGAATTAGCAGTGTTTTTATTTTATTTTTTTCAAATATCGATATTTAAAATTTAATACAATATCATTTATTTTACAGCCTTCATTTAAAACTTATTAATAAATCTAAAAGTCTTATCATTTTAATTTATTAAAGTATTCTCAAATACTTTTAAAGGTTTATATTTTCAAATCATAATCTTATTAAATTTCGTAACACTACTTAAATATTAAACATAGTATTTAAACTATCAAAAAATTTTTTAATTAGGTTATGATTTATTTTAATTATTTAAAAAAGTTTCCGCAAAAAAAAATTTTTTTATAATTAACCAAATCTAAGATTATAATAAATTTTATATTCATCCTCTCTAAAATCAATATTCAGAGTGCAAATTTTTAATTATTAAATTTTAGTAAATGTTATTACTTATATTTTTTACTCTGTCTACAGTAATTATAACAATTCTACGGTTAGGATGTGTTTCTTTTGTATCCGAATCTACATAACTTCAGGTATGTTTCGCAAAATCATGATTATAATTCTGATTATTATTAAATTAAGAATTGTAAAATAAAATATTATCTAAATGGATGTTAAGTTTACTGCTATATTCCTTTAAGAACAATTATCTTAAATAGTTGAGTCTTTTTCGTGCATACCTGTACACAATGCTTTTCTATTCAAAGTATATATCACGTCAAAAAGATACTTTTTGATATTTTCTTAATTTATTTCTTTTTTAGTCTCTAGATGTATTTTCTTAATCTAAACTAAATATCTGCGATAAAAACAATTTACAAATATATTTTTAAAATAAATTCGTGATTATTTTATAAAAAAATTAACTATTAATTGTAAAGAAATCTTAAAATACATTTTTCCTTGTCATAAAGTTTTGAGAAAATAAGTTTTATTAGAATTTAACTTCAATAGAATAAAACTAAACATTCAGATATTTTTTTGTACAAATAATGTGTTGATATTTAATTTGTAACGGTGCATTATTTGTTAAGCTTTCGCAAACATTTGAGATATTTTAAAAAAATTATGTATTTCACAATACATAAATAAATTAATCTTTTTTTTTATTTTATGAATAAGTAAATTTTATTTCAATCTTTTAATTTTTTCGAAAAATCTGAAAAAATATTATTTTTTAACAAATTTAAATGTAAATTTTTTTACTAAATAAAGTAAAATATCTTATTTTTTATAAATTATTAAAAATAAACATAGTAATTTATAAGTTTGTTTGTTTTATTTCTTAAAAATATTAAATTCTTTTATGAAATAACCTGAGAATTAATATTATAAAACTTTTTTTTTATAATTGAAACATCAAATAAAAAAATTTTAGATAAAATATATTTAAGCTGTAAAAAGTAAAAAAGAATTCAAGTATTAAATCTTTAAAAATAAATTAAACATATAAGATTTTACTTTTATAAACAAACGTTTTTAAAATATTTAATTTTCATAAGTTAATTTTATTTTTTATACTTCAAAAACAGTGTTTGTGTTTAATTTTTTAATATATTTAGAATTTAATTGGCCATTTCGATTTATTAAATTACATTTGTTTAATAAAGAATCAAGTAAGAAATTTTAAAGTTTATTCTAAAACATTAAATAACCAACATTATTTTTTAAAATGTGTGTAAATTTAACTTTAATTATCTATTTTTACTTTATTTAAATGAAAAAAATATTTCATTTACCTTTTTTATATCAAATTAATCAATGAAAAATATGATTAATTACATTTTGATAAATTAGTTTTTTAATTAATCAAGAAAAAGATCAGAAAAAAAGTATAAATACATGTAAAATATTTTATTTATGAATTTAGTTAAGATTCTTTTAGGTGTGTTTGGATTATTTTGTGTATTTCTTACCATTAGTGGGTATATTATAAAAAGTAAACCTTTAACAAACAATACTAGAAATCAAGAAATGCTAAGTGAACCTTTTAACTTAAGTGAAAAGATTGTAAGTGAGTTAAATTATACCAAAGAAAACAATCCTTTATTAAACAACCAAAATTCTTCAATTCATAATGATAGTTCAACAATCTCTAAAGAAAATTTATCAGAATATCCTTTTTTAAACTTTTCCCAAAGTAAAGAATTTCAATCTAATCCTCCGCCAATAGTAATACCACCACCACCTTTTACTTACCCTGTTACTTCGTCAGACAAAAATGACACCAATAAAACCGAACCTCAAAAAAATAACTATGAATATTTCTTAGTCCACATAACAGAAAACGAAAGAAAAAACGTAAACAATAACAATTTATTCTTGGCAAGAATATTCGACGTAACAGGTAAACTATTTTATCTCAAAAGCAATTTTAAAGATTTAAAAGAGAATTTAAAAAATTATGACGAAATCGAATTAAAAAATTATTTTGAGGAAATTTCAAAGTTTGAAAAAGAGTTACACAGATCAACAAGCAATTTCTTAGCTTTTCTTTCTAAAGTAAAAACCAACCAAATGGACACATCAAAATTATATCTTGATCAGAGCAATTTTATCAAATTTTTGTTGAGTAAAAGATCTAATTCAGAGTTAGAAACCGATGCTGTGCTTAAATTTCAAAATTTGAAAGAAAATTATTTAGATTTCACCGAAAATATACGAAACTTGTTTGTTGAATCGTTGGTTTTAAACGAAGAATTTTTTAAATTATCTGAAATCCTAGCACAAATACTTGAGTCAAAAGCTGTTAACACACAAATTTACGAAAAAACAAAAAATTTTTTGTCAAAAAGTTTGGAAACCAAAAAAGCAATTTTTTTAATTTTAAGAAATTGTAAAGAAAAATTGACGGATGGCTTCGACCAAACGAAATATATTTGTGACAAAATGAAGGAAAGAAGGGATGAGAAAAGGTATTCTAAAAAGGTATTTGAGGAATGCAAAATTACGTCGAATTTTGTTTCTGATTTGATTGAGAATGTGAAGTATGAATGGAAAGAGGTTAAAATTAGGTTTAATGAGAGGATTGGGGAAGAAGAAGGATATTTGAGGGAAAAAGGAATATTTAATAAATAAAATCAATAATACGTTTTTTTGTAAAAAAATTTGCTAATTTTAGTTTATAATAAATTTTTTACAATTTTTCTTATAATTTAATAATCAAAAATATAAATTACATAAAAAATAAATATTTATTTATGTTTTAATTAAAAAATAAATGATTGATCTTTAAAAAAAATTCTTATTTTTAATTTTTGCATTTAGTTGGCTTGTTTTTGTTTCTTGTTCATTGAGTAAAAAAATATTTTATTAAGCTATAATATTGCATAAAATAAATAAATAATATTTTTTTATCATAAAAAAAGTAGATTAATAAAGAATACTGTTATAGCTAAAACAAATCATAGGTATAATATCCTGCAGTGTCTCTTTTTTATTAAATTAAAGTATATAAAGAATAATTTATAAGAAACTATGAAATTATCAATAAATAAAAACAAACAAAAAAACAGTTATTTTTAATTCTTTATTTATACCACCTAGTGTATGGATTATATCTTCAGGAATATATAAAAATATTTATTAAAATTATTCAAATTTACTATAAAATATACTCTTTGTATTTAAACTTTTCAGACAACTATGCTTTTTTTGCAAAGAAAAACAATGTTTATAATGTTTTTAAACATTATAATCAAAATGATATACAAAGAAAAATGTCAAAAATAGTATATTTATGTAGTAATATCTAAGTAAAAAAAATATTAATTTTTGCGCATGCCGTTCTTAAAAAATAAAAATCAAATTAAATAAAAATTACTTTCAATATATTGTCACTTATTACTGAACATAAAAAAAACAAATAGTTAATGTAATACACTTAACTTAACAATCATAGATTATTTTTATAGAAAAACCTTGGAAGTAGTAAAAGAATTCAATCAACGAAATTTGAAACATATATNAATTCAAAAATTAATGGAGGTTATTTTTTAATAAATAATATGATTAATAGTTAATATAGAAATTTATTCTACGTGTTGAAACATAAAAATAGGGTGATTTTTTGCGCGTAAAAAATTTCCCGCCAAGTTTTACTTTAATTGCGACCTATTTTTTTACTGTTTTTGTCAATAAAAGTATTTTTTTTATTTATTTTTTATTAAGTTGAAATGGTTTTTACGATCTTTTTCTTTTAAAATAACGTTCCTTTTTAAAAAAATTAACTTTTTAACGATATTTTATATTCTGCATCACACCATGACTCAATTTTATTTCTACTTTAAAAATTACTAAGATTTTTTATAAACATTGTAAAAAATCCACTCTTTATACAACCCTGCTACAGAGAATAACACCTGATGTGCGATTTTTAAATTACTACTTTTTAAAGGAAATCTTACATGTTCATCAGTTCTTACAATAGTATCTGTCTTAACAATTTTTATTGTGGGTTCTACTTTTCAATTTCCACTAAAAACATTTTTTTGATTGTTATTTGCATGCCACCTGGCTTTAACGTTAAACTTGTCATTTTATCATACAACAATATTTAAATTATTGTGTACCTCTGTCTTAAACTACAGTTTTATTAACTTCAAGAATGATTTTTTCTCT
>RCSS01000204.1:0-14562 GCA_004000155.1 Tubulinosema ratisbonensis | reverse complement strand
AAAAAACCGTTTTTTATCTTCTCATCATTGAGATTTGTAAGACTTGTATGAATTCTAGAATATTTCCAGAAAAAGATGTTCCAAGTATTTTTATCTCTTTCGAATTCTTGAGAGTCTTTAAAAACTAGTTCTTTTACTTTTTCATATGTGGATGGAGTTTGTAATAATTTTAAAATAAAACAAAATAACAACATGGGTGAAGGAATTTGATTGTAATTGTTAAAAATTATTTTATAATTTGTTATCATTCATCTTTTAAATCCATAAGATTGATAACAAGTTTTGTAATGCATACTTTTGTAATTAATATAGTTTTTGTATTATTTCTCTGAAATAATATGCTTTAAAAAAGAGATCGGCATTAGTACGATTTTTTTACGCAGGGGATTTGGTAGTAACTATTTAAAAGAATAAAAAGTTGACTTTTATTGTTTGTTTAATTATTTTTTTATTTCTAACGATTTAAAAAAAGATTTCTTTTAAGGATTTTTGAATAAAGGTTTACATTTTTTAATACTTCGATTTAAGAAATATTGTTATTTTTATATTTAATTAGAAGCAAAGTTTAATTTTGTTATTTAAAATATTTGTGTAGGGTAATTTTCTCGAAATAAATAAGACTTTTTAATAAATCATCTATGCAAATCTTCTTAGAATTAATACTTTAAAATAAAAAAGTACCTAATAATCTTAACAACAAAAACTGCTTAAAAAAACAATCGGTAAAATAAATGTTTGTAGGAATTATGAATTAAAAAAAATAAAAAGAAAATCATTTTTTTGCTCTAATATTTTCTCTTTACTGCTTAAAATTAATTACTTTGTTTGTCAAACTATGTAAATTAAAAAATTTTTTCTTAATATTATGGATGATTAATAAAGATTAAACTAAAATACAATCTTGTATTAAAATATAAATCTTTCATTTTATTTAAGACATCTCTTTTTGATGGAATACTCTAAAAATCATTACTATTTAAAAGATGTTTTTGATAATAAATTACGTACTTTTTTTTTATTTAATCAGCTTTAATAGAATTCTCCACATTCTTAAAATCATATTTTTAAAACAAAAAAAATATAAATCAAAGCATTTTCTTTTATAAAAAAACACTTATAAGAAAAATTTTTAATAATTTACAGTAAAATCTAATTTTATATTAATGAATTGAATACATTCTCTTAAAATTTTATCCCGAAAATGTGTCTAAAAAATATACCTTTCAATTTAATTAAAATTGAGTCTTAAATTGTTATTCTCTATTAAAAAAACAATATGGAGATAAAAGAAAAGAGAAAAACATGTATTTTCAGACCAATACTTATTTTCATAATGTGATAGAAATGAAACAAAATTTATCAACAAAATCAAAATTTGAGTAAAAACAAAGAAAATAAATATTCTATCGATCGGTACAAAGATACATGTCACTATAAACAAAAACAAAGAAACAAATAAAATATAAATTTTAAACACAAAAAATTCTTCTAAATCGTATACAGAAGTGTATGAATATGCTAAAAATATACTCTGCGCTAATGCTGAACATTCTATTATAATAGTTTCATCAAATTTTGTATTAAAGTAATATATTAATATTCTACATACAAATAAGTATAAAAAATTAAATATAAGAATGAAAAAAGTGATTATTCTTAAATAAAAACATCTTCTTTCTGCTATAAAATCAGGTAAAATTAAATTTATGATCAATAAAGCCTTCATCAGTAAAATGGCTAAATTTATAAAAAAAGGAATTATTAAAAAAACTTGATATTCTTTGGGTGTACTGAAATTCATCAAAAAATACATTAATATATAAATTATAAACAAAAATACAGGAAAAATAATTTCTAAAATATGTTTTCGTTCTCTTAGAAATTTTCTATAAGGTATTAAGCAAGGAAAAAACAGATTTTTTACTTCTCTTTCATACTTAATTTTTTCATATTCTTTGTTTTCATTCCATTCATTATAACTCATATGTTTGTGAGAATCTGTAGTTTTGATATCAACTTTCAAATCATCAGCATCCGAACTACATCCTGGTTTCCGACCAAACTCATCCATTTCTATATCTTTCTTACTATTAACGACATATTTCCTTTTTTTACTCATGGCTACAAAATACTTTATATGTAAAAGTCCGATAAAAAATTCTTAGAACACTTTGAATATAAAAAATTTAGAATATAAAATTTCTTGATAATAAAATATTACTTAAATCTTAAACCTTTTAGTAAAACTCAAGATTTTTAATTTGCTCAATCTTGTAAAGATCAAAAATTTCCGTGATTTTTTAAAATCCTGGTTTCAATAAAAATACCTAAAAACAATTATTTTTATCACCTTAGTCCCACAAATTCAACATTTTATATCTATCAAAAAAGATTAAATATAAAACCATTATATAATTTTTACTGGAATTTTGATCTAAGTAACCAAATTTGTAAAAAATTAAAAATTCTTGAAAAAATCTTTTAAAGAAAATTTAAATAATATTTATTTTGGAGAAATTCGCAAAAATTTTTTACCCATGAATATTTATTGTCAAAATTTCAGGTATATATTCATTTTACTAATTATTGTGACTTCTAATAAAACTATGAGTGACAGAAAACTTCAATTTATAAATTACACTGAGTTCGAAGCACCCTATGATACTTTTGACGAACCCACAGAATCTTTTTCGGAAGAGTCTTGGATGGAAGATTCTCTACCCACTCAATACCCCTTTTCTTTATTTTTAATTTTTTCCTGTATTTGCTTAGGAATTTACAAATTATTTTTGGTTAATTAAATTTGATCATTATTCTTATTTTGAGAAATTTACTTTTAAATTGAAAACTTTTTAAATTAATTCTTCATACGAAAATTTAAAATTTTTTAGAAGAATAACAATTTTTTGTGTTATTTCTTTATTAGGTGTACAATTCAAGTAAATAAAAATTCTTAAATTTTTTATATCTTTAAAAATTAAAATTTGTATATTCAGAAAAGTATTTAAATTTATTTTTAAAAAAAATTCTTTCTTAAATATTTTTTAGATTTTTTAAAAATAAACTAATTAAAAATGATTTATTTATAAACTATTTCTGTTATGTTTTCCAGTATTATTATGAATATTCTTTAAATTTAGTGAAATGTCATCCCTTTTTAATTTTAAAAATGTAAAAATTTTATCTTGAAAGGCTTTTGTATATTTGAGATATTAAAAATTTAACTTTTAAAAAATCTTTTTTAATATACTTGTAGATATCAAAATTTCAGAGATATAAAACCGCGTATGAGCATATCTTTGATTTAGAAATATATTAATTTACATTTAGTCATTAGAACAGATAATACTAATAATATTTTCTATAAAAATTTTCAACTAAATTAGATAATAAATTGTATTATTAAAAAACTTTTATCCATGAATCTAATAAATTGGTTTGGGCAATAAGTATTAAATTTTTTTTGCTTAATTTGTATGATATTGTTCTCAATGCTAAATATTTTAAATAAAATATAAACAAACATATTAATTTAGCTTATCGATTAAAAATACAATTTAAAAAAATATTACTAATTTTAATGGAAGAATGATGAAGCAATAAAAATCTTAAAAACAAAACTATATTTAAGTGTTTTACGAGGTCACTATAAAAATGTGTTTAAAAGAAATTACTGAAAAAATAAAGTTCAAACAGAAAATTCACAGAAATTGACAAAAACTTTTATTGTATTTTATAATAATTAAGAATAATAAAAAATATGATACAACAAATTCTCGAAAGAATGTCATCGATTAAGCTAAGATATAATAAACTCATTAAAATGTTTATAATTGAGTTATCAAACTAATAAACCAAAAATAGTAATTCCAAACAAATTCTCTAGTACAATAAAATCAATTAATTTCAAATCACCACGAATTGTTTATTTAAAAAAATAATAAGATGGAGTTTTTTCAGCCCAGGTAAAAAATGTGTGCTAAATACATATTGAACCTTTCTGTCGTAAAATGTATTAAGAATTTTGAGGCAAAAATGCGAAAACATATAATCCTAAAAATGCAAAATTTAACATCAAAATAAATTTCAAAAATAAAAAATGAAATTTAAATTTCAGTGATAACAACTCTCTAAAATTATATCAAATCTACTTTACAAAAAAACTTACCTCATTTAAATTGCAGATTAAAGATTTTTGTCTTCTTTATATTCAATCTACAAAATCTGTCCTCCCAGAAGAATATTGTAATAATCTGTAAAATATATGTTTTTCTCCTTCCAAAGTATACCTAACAACTTTGCTGTTTTTAAATATACAACACAAGCATTTTTATTAAGTACCTTATGCGATCCCTCAACACCATTTTTCATGAGAAGAATGTTTTTAAGAATCTTTCCCTATGGTTTCATTGTTTAGGTGAATGAAGAGAATCATAATTTTCTGAACATTGCTCACAATTTTGACTTTAACTTTTAAAAATATATCGTAAAAATTTAACACGTTTTTCTTGTTTTTTGATTTTAAGATAAATTATTATTTTATAATAATTATTTATTACAGCTTTAACTTTGTAAACATAAGTTTAAAAGCATACTAACTAAGCCTCTAACTTTTGACTTTTTTGTGATTTAAGTTCAACCTTAATCTTTAGATTCGCCTTTGAACCAATTGAACAAAAATAAAAAAGGCATAAATTTAGTTTAAATCCAAATAAACATTTTTTATAAAATTTTTAGAGCCCTTCCAAAGTCTAAAATAGTGTACTAAATACATTTAGAGTGAAAGTTTGTAAAATTTTGAAGCAGTTAATGCATGATGATTCCGTTTTATTCTTTTTATGCATATATGCTAGAGGAAGGGTTTTCAGAACACGGCCCTTATATAATTATTAATTGTAAAAAATCTTTGGAAAGAGATTTGAATATTTCGAATAGCAATACATAGATATTAAGAAAAGAATCAGTAAAATAGACAATTGTTGTGATCATTATACCTAGAATTGTATTTTAAAAAANATTTCGTCTCTCAAATTGTGTCTAACTTCTTCCTTAATATCATTAAAGTTTGCTAAAAATATTTTGTTTGACTTCTCACTGTATTTATTTTTTCCATAGGGATTTATATTTAGGAATGCTTGCAATTGTTTCTTATCCAGTAAAGATGACATGCAGTAAAAATATCAAAGTGTAACTCTTTTGTATTATCAGATCCTTCGTTCTACAGATTTGATGAAAATTTGTTTTTGGCTACTTTTCCAGCATAGTTATGCTCATGAGGTACTTTCGTCATATTTTCTCTATTCTGATTTTAACACATTATGATCGTCTGTTACAAGATATATGATAAAATTAGCACTTTTCATGTATAAGTNATAATGTATCCTTTAATTTAGCATTTTCCTTGCCTTTTTACTTTTTCACGGTTCTATTTTTGGCATGTAATAAAAATTTTTTTAAATTTTAAGTTTTGCTTTTTGAGGATATTTGATTTTGGGCATTTTTTACTCGAAATGTTTATAAGTGTTTCGGCGATCAGGCTAGCCCAATGATATTTGATAGAACTAGAGTTCGGAGATATGATGGGCATGTAAGTATTTTAATGTTTTTATTTAAAAATATTCTTATACTGTTTTGATGTATGTTTGAAATTGTAATTAGAATAAAAATCTAATATTTTTCATATTGAAATCTCAACAAACCTTTCTAAAAGACCCCTAAGAATGTTTTTTTAAAAGAATAAAAAAATTTATTGCTAAAATCTATTTCACTTAGCCCTTTAACTGAAAGTGTTCCCAACACAAACAAGCCCACCTCCATATTTAACTGTCTGAACAATATTTGAATTCGTATCTACTATTATTGATTAGTAATACATTAACGGCCGCTTTTAAAATATTTATTTGTATTCCTTAAAATGTTCAATTAAATATAAAATCTAATACCTAAAAAATATTAATGAACATCTTTGTCTATCTTCGAGGCAACATTATCTAAAACTTCAAATATGCTTGAATCATAGAGGACATATCTTTTGGTTTTCGTTTCTTTATAAATTTATTATTAAATTTTTGATTAGAAATTAAGGCCATAATTATTTATTAAATTTCTTTAAATACTATAAACTAATCAACTAAAAGTTTTAAATATTTTCCAAAACACCCTGCATGTCAGAAGAGAAGACTTATTCAAGTAAAAAGTTTTGTCAAAAGTTAAGTCAGTAGAAGAATTACACAAAAAAGCCGGAGAAGATATAAGATAAGCAGAAAAAGTGTGTAATTAACCACAGGAATGATACTTGAAATAAAAGCCATACTATCTTAAAGTTTTTCTAAATGTAGCAACAATGTTTATAAATAAACGATAGCACTACTATGTTGAGATATAAAATGAAAAATCGTAATTCTAAGTCTAATTTGTTTGGAAAAACAGCTTTTACAAAGGTAAGTTAAAAAGATGTTTAAAAATATTGTATATGTGGTCCTTAGGGCTTTTAGTGAAAATTTTTTTATTTTTTTCATATTGATAAAATAATAAGAAAGAATATTAAAAATATTCTTAAAAAAATTGTAAACATTTATGTAAAAGTTTCTACAAAATACTTGAAAGATTATAAAAAAAATAGACAGAAGGGTCTAAATTTAGACAAAATAGACATTATAAGGTAATTTATTAGAAGGTGTATAAGTTTTAAGAATAGTAGAAGAGGTGAAGATAGAAGAATCTTTTTAATACTATTTTTGACCATGAGAAAAATAAACCACAATCTTTACTCAAAAGATATGCTGATGAGAAAACAATATTTTTCCGGTGGGTATAAAAGTCACAAGGGGTTTCTACATCATTTCCTTGATTACAAATATGTATCTTTAATAAAAGATGCAAAATACCTAACGCTAAAATTCTCACCAACATCATTGAAACTGGAGTTTGATAAAAAAAGAACCGTCACCTAACATAGAAATTAAAGGATTTGTATTTTATTAGTTTAGATCCATGATTAAAGTAATTAAACAGTAATATTTTCATTAATTTCATAAAATATTACTTCTAAAACTTTTTTTGTTAATTTTATAAATTTATTTTTAAAAGGAAAAAATATTTTTATTGTTCAATTTAGAAGTGAAAATAAATATTTGAAAAGTGAATGTTAATCCATCATAACCTTTCTTGCTTACCTGTCAGATTGTTTTTTTGAATCAACACTAAAAAATTAAATTTTATCATATTTAGAAGTGACATTTTTTAAGCTTTAAATTTCTAAAAGTATATTCAGCACGAAAACTTAATCTTTAGAAAATTTTTAATTCGTTAAAATTTTTATAAGCAGTCCTATTTTTATATCTGGGTGGTTTTAAAAATTTTCTATTATTTGAAATAATCACATCGTTTTAATCTTCTTTACTTATGATTCCACGAATATTTTTGTTTTTTTTATACGAAAATTTTTATGATAAAGTCGTAATTTTATTGTATTTCTCAATATTGAAGACAATTTAGCACCAAGTCTACTTTTTGAACTAAGTGTTTTTTTTGTTTAATACTTAGTCATTTAATTTTGACAAGCAATATAAGAATGTTTTGTAATTATTAAAATTTTACGAATTGACTTATTTTCTTAATATTAATATGAATTATGACATTTGTTTGTTTGAGTGTTTATTCATGTAAGGTACTAAAAAACAACCTAATATCTGCAAGGGGAATATATTCGGTTATATAAAACTTAAATTTAGAAAATAAAATATAGATTTTTTAATTTAAATCATCGCGATAGACAAAGAAGTAAAAATTAAACCATTTTTGCTACTTTTGATTAAAGAACAAAATTTAAATTCTTAAAAATTTAGACTTCTGGTTAGAATAGAAAATATACAACTAAAAATTTACCACTAAGCATAAAACAAAATAAACTAATGTCTATCAATATTATTTCCCGTGTAAATTTTCTTGCGTTTCTCATTGAATTATTATACATTCTTTCGAAGAAAAGAACAATAATTTAGAAAAACATTTGATAAAATAACAACTAGAAGCTTATACAAAACATTTTCTTTTAAAGATTTTGTTTTTTAATCTCATATGAAATGTTTAAAAATGATTTGTTCTTATTTCTGTTATAAAATTTTTTACTGCACAAAAACAACAAATGCCCCTTTCTGATAAATTCTTATAACATTGCAAAATAAGAATTCTATGTCAATTTTTTATGTTTAAATTTATAATTTTATAAAATTATCTCACAAGATAGAAATAAGTGATCAACTTTTTAGATTCAAAACCGTATTTTTCATAAAAAAGTCATTAAGTGTAATATTTATTTATAATATTAAATATCTTATTACCAAAGCTTTAGACAATAAACTATTGATTTTTTTGTTTAAAGCGACGCAATTCTTGCAATTAATTTTTCTTTTATTTTAGTAAAGTAAAAACTATTTCAAAATTTCTAAAGTAATAATATCTTTAATATTTTCTTTCTCTTACCAATTTATAAAATAAAATATCTCTACTATCAAAAGGTATTTAGATTTAAATGATAATTTTTTAAATGTAAAAATTAACTTTATTTTTATAAGCAAGTAAAGTTTTGAGACATATTTTTTTGTAATTTACAAATGTAAAAATAAAAGATGTTTTAACTTAAAAGAATGATAATTCAAATAAAAATATTTTTAAATTTTAAAAAAATTCCCGCTAAACCTTCCCAGCAAAGATTAATTAAACTTTAGATAAAAAAGGTTAAAAAATTTAATAGCTAATTTTCTTTTTCAAACAAAAAGATATCCGGAACACATGCGTAAGTGAAAAATCAAATACTTCTAAATTATTAATAAATTTTCTCCATTTATTATCCTCGAATAGGTATGAATAAAACTTATTATTTTCTTTAGTAATAAATCCTTTAAGTGTATAAATAAATTTGTTTTTATCCAAATTTAATTTATGTTTCTTGTTTAGATTTAAAAAATAAGAATTTTTCCCTTTTTCGGTTGATGTAAGATATAAATATTTTGCATATTCAATGAAATTAAAGTCAAGATTGATAGTTTCTTTTAGCTCGTCAATTGAGGATACAAATTTATTTATATCAAATGTTAAAAGTGGTTTTAATTCAAATTTTTTATCCACTAAATCTAGGTTAGAGGTTTTTTTAATAGAAAAATTTTCACAAATAAACAAATTTCTTTTGTAATCATCATAAAAACCTTTATCTGCAACATTTATTAGATTTTTAGCAAGGTAATTCATAATGCAAGCAAATTGATAACGAATTCCTGATTCTTGTTCACCAACAAACATATGATTAGTAAACCGATTTACAATTTGATTTACTTGATGTTTTAAAGAATTTTTATCAATGTTGTTATAATAATTAAAACTTTTAAATATATCTATAAAATTGTATTTTATATTATCGCTTAAATTTTTGATAGAATCAGATGATGAATATCTTAAAAAATTTGCAATGGCAAACACTCTTGTGGTTACAAGATCTGATTTAAAAAACAAGTCTCTGTTTTGAGATTTGTTTTCAATTTCTAAATTAGATCTTAGTTCTTCGTACTTATTTTTTTCTTTTTTAAGTTGAATCTGCAATTGTTTTATGATACNTTGTAAATCATTCGTATTTTCATTTTCAGAAACTTCTAAAAAATTTTGTGGCTGGTTGCTATGAAATATTATCTGTTTACAATTTTGTAACTCAATTTCCAAATCTTTATAATTTTCTTTTAGTTCATATATTTCTTGCTCTTTTTCTTGCAATTCGTTAGTTAATTTTTGTATTTGATCTTTTTTCTTTTCAAGTGACATTTGTAAATTATGTGTGTCGCTTTGTGATTGTGCTTCTTTTAGCCTCTTTAGCAATTCTCGATTCTCATTTTTCTTATTGTTTAACTCTTCAACCAGCTGTTTGTTTCTTTTTTGTTCTTCTTTGTACATTTCTGAATTTTTTTCAGAGTTTTCATTTGGCGATGGATTTGTTGTTGTAGAAGAATTTGAGTTGGCTTTCTTTATTGCTTTCAATCCCAAAAAAACCACTAGCACAAGTATTCCTACAGTCACAAAAAATGCTAAAAAAATACGCTTATTAGATATCATTTGTAACTTTTTTTAAAAAGTTTTTTTTATATTCTTAGTTTTGATTAAACAAAGCATTTCCGGAAAAAATTTTTATAAAGGAGTGAAATAAAGCAATTTAATTTATTGAAAATCAGATTATATTTTAAAATTTTTTTTGAAGAAATTATCAGTAATTTTTATACATTCTAATAATAAACATTAATTTTTTTCATAATGTTTTACCAAAATTTCAAAGTTTTAAATTTAAAAATTTGGATTTTTTTCTCCTTTAAATTTTAAAGCTTTTGTATTAATTAAAATAACATAATCAAATAAATAATAAATTTAAAAATTTTTTATGTAATATTCGAAATTAAAAAATATATTTTTGCTTAAAGAGAAGAAATTTTTATTTAAAAATTTTAAGTACAAAAATTATGGATAAGTAAAAAATATTTAATATTATTAAAGTGAAATATTTTTTTATGTTAATTTAAGATTGTAAAAAATGAAATAAAAAGCATCAATTAGGGAAATAAGAGTTCTTTTTTTAGAAATTATTTCCGAATTCATCAATTTTTTCCTTTATAAAGCCACCTTTTTTTCTGAATTCCCCTTTCAAATGTAAACATAAATTCTTAATTCTTTTTTTGCAAGATCGCCTTAATTTTTTAACCTTTCTATGCTTAAAATCATCTGATAATAATCTTTAAAGATAAAAAATGCACCTGGGTAATCAGTATAGCTAACTTTTCTCATAAAACTTCTAATCTAAAGTTAATCATAAATGTTATTAAAGGTATCTTTTTTCCTGTCTAAACTAATACTAAAAACACTTCATAACAATTTTATTTTGAATACCTTACCAACAGTCTATTTTCTTTCTTTATTCTTCAATAAATTTATAAAAATTCTGCCTTCACAAATAGCTGTTTCGTATTTTTGTATTATTGTATTTTCTAAGCCAATTTTATTAAAATAATTGATATAAAAATTTTTTAAACTTTTCTTTACAAATAGTTTTTGAAATAAATTGAATAAAATTATATTTTTAATGTACATTTAAATACTTAAATATAAATTCTTTTAAAATATTCATTTACTAGCACCTTTAGACTATAAAAGACAGTTCTTATAATTTTATATAAAGTTGAGCAGCACTTTTTATATTTTACATAAATTTTACTCTTCTGCTTCAATTTAGTATTTGATCACAAATACCATTGTTTATACTCTCTTTTCACTTAAAGCGATCTTAAATCAAAGCAAAATTTATTAACTTTTTTCCAATACAAATGTTATTTTAAAAATTTAACCTGTTTTTTATTTAATATTTTATGTGAATACTTTAAAATCATTAATTTTTTTTCTTTTTTTAAATTTGAAAATTTTAGTAAAAAATTAATAATTTTAAAGTATTCACAAGCCTCAAACATAGCAAAATATATTTTATAGGTTTCACTTGTATACTGCAAAGATCCTTTTTCTGTGATTGGTCATTTTCATATTAGGAAATGATCATCATTTTAAAGTAGAGAATATACATTGGTTTAATTTTAAGAAATTAAAATCTATAAAATAAATTTTAAATAAAAAATACTTTAATTCTAAAATGAAAAAGTTGGTAAGAACATGTCCAACTGTTCCTATTCTTGATCAACAACAAAAAATCAAATAGGCTTGTTTTTAATCTTAAAATTAAAGATATTATATTTGATATAAAATATTTATAATTTTTTTAAATCATTTTTTAAACAAATAATATTTGAACCAAATAATTTTTAGATAAAAAATTTTATTTTTAAGATTTTCTGTAAAATTAAATTATAATTTTTGAATACTTTTTCTTATAATTCAAAAATTCAATCTTTAAACAAAAAAAGTTTAGGAAATTAATTATGTTAATTTTTTTTAAAATTTTGGTAATCGTATTTTAGATTCAAATTGCTAATCTAAAATTGTATGAAATAAATATCTGTTTTTCTAATTTAACTAACTTATTTATTTATTTTCATTTCATACACTTAGAGATTAATTTTTACAACATTAAAACTAAAAATTAAATTGATTTGAAAAACAGGTAAAATGAAATTGAAAAGAATCTTAACCCAGTGTTAGTTAGGATGAGGTAATCTTGAAGTTGGTTCCTTAACTTAACAAAATTTTTACAATGCAATTAAAAGAAATGGGTTTTTTGTACCGAGCGAACAGGGCAGATCAATTATTTTTTAAAAACTATCTAATCAAATTGTTAAGATTAAGAGTATTTAATCAAATAATGCTGTTCTTTTCTTTAGGTAATACCAACAAAAGACATAAATTTAAAGTTTACTCACAAAGTAATAAATTTTACATTCTTTCATCTTAAAATACCTAAGAAACTGAGTGATTACAGGTGGTATTTTATAAATATTTTATTAAATAAATTAAATCTAATTTTTTTTAAGAAAAGGAAATTGATCCGATTAATAAAATTTAATAATAAATTTTTGTAAAAAATTATATCCCATGAATTTGAATAACAAAGAAATAAACGGGTTATTGTTATTGTTTTGAAGTATTTTTGTAGCCACTTCGCATAGGAATACATCTAAAATGACTCAAGATACCTCATTTAAAGATACAAATGGTCAGTTAAGTCATCACTATGAGGAATTTTATTTTGAGAAAGACAATGAAATAATCGAAAAAGAACAAATACACCTTATATCCATAACCGTGGTAATTGTGTTTGTTTTATTATGTATTGCAATAGGAATGTTTTATAAATATTTATAATATTATTTTTTAATAATTTTAATATAAAATTTAGTTTTTTTTAACATAAATTCTATTAAATAAAAAAATAATTAATTTTTATGAAATATTTTATATTTTTAACTGTAAGAAAAAAATGTGTATACCTTAAAAAAAGGTATTAAAATTTTCTAAGGTATAGTCTTGATTTATAAAATATAAACCTTCAAAACTCATTTATAGAAACATTATAGGACTTTAAAATTTGTCTATTATATCAGAAAACCTTCTTAAATTTGTAAAAATTAAAATGATTTAAAAAATAAATCAAATAAAATTTTGAGTATTTTCTTACATTCTAAAAAATAGATTTATACAGTAGAAATCATACTAAATCCTTTATCAAAAAGACAATATCCAAATAAAAACTTTTGAAAGTTTTGATTGACTGTATCAATCATTTAAAAACATTAATTTGAAATGTTCAGAGATTTCAACTGAAATTAGTCGTTTAAAACCTCAACAGAAGTGCTAGTTTTATTATATGCAACTTCTTAAAATTTTTTTACGTCATTTGAAGATATTATCTAATTTTACTTTTGTCTAAAGAATTCTGGTATCCGCTAACCTGAATCCGAATAATCGATTTGAGACTCAATATCATACACTTTTAACAAAGTCGTTTTAAAAAAACAAAGAAAGTTTGATAATTAATGGTAATACACATTCCTAAGCAGCAATCACTAAACACAAGGCTTTAAAAACATACACATTAAAATTTGTATCTTTGTCTGCTGCTATCAACAATTTTGAAACTAAAATTTCTTTCTAAAATTTTTAAAATTTAAACAATTTTTTGGTTGCAAGGTTGTAGAATCGATGTATGTTAAATAACAAAAATCTATTTTATTTTAGTTAAAGTAGAATTGATTTCGAGATTACTACTACAATTATCTGGTATTTGCAAAATTTTGCTTCCTGCTTGCTTCAATTTAAAATTAAAATGCTTTCAGCAAAAAAGATCCAGAACATCTTAGCTGGCTGTAAATACACAGAAACACCTTTATTACTAAAAATAACAGAATACCTGCCACTCCACTCATTCCCAAACACAGAACAAAACATCCTAAACACAATNGCAAGTGAATCCTTCGTCATAGACGAACACATCACAAAAATAACAATAACATTCGTTAACGAAGAAATCTCTTCAAAAATACCTTTAATCGAAAATGTTCTAAATTATTTTTTAAAAAATAATAATGGTTTTATTTTTTATATTTTCAGGTATCTTTTACTTTGTGAAAAAAATTGTTTGGAAAAAAATTTTAGTTTTGACACTAAGAATATTTTAGGAAGTGAAAATTTGTTAGTTGAAAGTGTAACTGATTGTTTTGATAAGTTTATTTGTTCGTGTATTTTTAGTGAAGAACCATTTGTTGNTTATAAGTTTGATAAGTTACCACAAGATTGTTCTGATTTTTTTTATCATAAAGGATGTAAGAAAAAGAAAGTTTGTTTGGGGAATGAGTTTTATGCTGATTTATGCAAAGATGAGTTTATTTTTTTTGTAAATGAAAAAGTGTTTCAGATTAAAGATAAGGTTATTTATTGTGAGAACAAGAAACATTCTGGGATGACTTATTTGTTTGGGAAGGGGATTTCTTTAGAAAATGTGTATAATTATTATTTTGGTTGNTGATTGAATATTTTTTAATTCAATTTATAATAATAAAACAAAATATCTTTTAAAAAAAAAAAAAA
>RCSS01000203.1:0-14685 GCA_004000155.1 Tubulinosema ratisbonensis | reverse complement strand
ATGGAAGAAAAAGATAAAATAAACGATTTAAAATCACGCCTAAAAACATTACAAAACGTAGCAATAGAAATAAACTCAGCATTAGCAGACCAAAATAAAAAAATGGAATCAAATGAATCTCTTTTTGACAGATGTTTTAAACAAATAAACACTTCTATTAGAAAAATCAAAGCTGTAAACAGAAAAAGGTTTAATTCAACATTGTATATGTTTTTGTTTACTGTTTTTATGTGTATGTTGCTTTATGTGTTTCTGTTTTAGTTTATGCGTTGGTAAATAAATTTTATTAAAAATTTACTTTTTTTAATGAAAATAAAAGAACATGTTTTTAAATTTTTATCTAAGATTAAAAAAAGAAATTTGAGATTTAAAATGAAAAAACAAAAAAAATTTTTAATTTATGCTACTTTTTCAAAAAATTAAAATTTTGTTGCTCTCTTTAGCATTAATTTATGCTTATATTTTTGGATGTTTCTTGTACCAANACATTTTATTACTTCTATTACTATCTTTACCAACAAAACTAACTTACTTTGTACCTCTTTACTTATGTACATTNGTAAGAACCACTTTGTTTATCCAAGAAGCCACCAACACAGACTCATTTATAACAAGCTTAATTAATCTAATAATATCTAAGGAATACGAACAAGCTTTTCAAAATACTTACGTAAAAGACAGACGTTACAAATTTTTAAAAAAGATTTGTTTAAATCAAAGTGAACATTTTTTGGATTACAGTTTATTGGCTGATTTTATTGAACCAATTAATTTTAATATTTTTTTGGAAAATACCCATGAAAAAGGAAATATTTATAAGACTGTCGTGCTTATCAATCAGGATGACTTGTCATTTATTAAAAAGTCAGCACAGGTTATTAAGGAGAATGAGTTTACTTTGTTGGTAAAACATTTAAAAAAGAATGTTTTTTTGTTAATTGTAAAATCAGCCAATCAGATTCCTTATGCAGATTTTAACATACTGTCATGCAAAAATTTAACAAATTTGCAAGAAAATTTGACAAATAATCTGATTTTACTTTTGGATGACAGGCATGAACTGAAAGAAATAAAGAAACTTACAAGAAACCATAAAAATAAAATAATTTACAAAGAAAATTTTTTAAATGAATTAATAAACATAAAACAAAACAGAACAAAAATGACACATCCTTCATTTTTTGCTGAGAACTGGTCATATTTTAATAATGAATTAACAGTAGAATGTTACTTAAAAGAAGGATTGGTAAGTAAAAAGGTGGTTTGTAATAACACAATACTTGAAATAGAAGAAATAATCTCTGATAAGGTTTACAAGGCAGAAGAAGTGTTTAAAGAAAACGAAGAATTGGATTATGAATTTATCACAGATTTTAATAAAATTATTTCTGATTGTCAAAATGAAGAATTATTGTTTGAAAATGACCAACCATCTTTGGAAAATGAAGAAAATTATTTAAAAGAAGAAATAGAAAATAATGAAGAATATGAAGAAATAAACTTAAAAGAATATTTGAATGTGCATGATTTAAATAACCCTTCTTTACAAAAATGTGCTTTAGAGAATATTTTTATACCAAAAAATACGAAAGCTTTTACTAACAGGGTTATAAAAAGAAACAAAATTTTTTTTAAAAATGAAAGTGTCATTTTAAAATTCAGAAAAGAAAACTTAGCAAATTTTTCTGCTTTGTTTGTTAATTTGTTTGACGTGGAAGGAAAAATGACAGTTTATAATTTAAATTTTAATTCAAAAACAGAAGTAAAAAAAGAAGAATTTTTGCTAAAAAATGACATTTTAAATTTTAAAATTCAACCAATNATAACCAAAGACAAAGGTTATAAAGTATTTTTAGAAGAAAATGAGTTAAAAAATGGAGTTTTAACTTTTATAGGTCCACTTTTGATTTGTGATAAATTTAAAGTAAATGATTTTAGTTGCTCACTTTTGGATTATTCCTACAGGTTAATAGTACAAGAGAAGGTTAAAGAAGGTTATCCTATCAAAATATACAAGAAAACAGTGATTATTAAAGGAATGTTTAGTTCACCAGCAGAGGTAAAAGCTTATAAGGAATACAAATTAAGGACTGTTAATGGAAGTGAAGGATTGATCAAGAATAGTTTGGGTGGTAAAGGTATTTTTAAAGCATATTTCTTTAAACCTGTGCAAAGTGGTGAAAAAATAAGGCTATCTTTATATAAGCAGGTATTTTTAGAATAAAGTAATATTTAAAAATATTTTAGTTTATTATTTTATTTTTGTAATTAAAGATGTTTTTATTTTGATATTTAAAACAGATTCTTTTTTAAATTAATTTATGTAATTAATTTTGTATNAAAGTCTTCGGCTTGTGGGTATTTTNNACTAATAGTGAAANATAAAAAGATTTTNACCAAAAAAAATAAAACAANTTTTAATTTTTNATTATGAATTTAAGAGATAAGATAATTANAAGCAACANAAATGGAAGAAAATTAGCCTACAATTATTANNTCTATAATTTGNCATGTGAAGTTNAAGATAAATTGTATTGNAGATGTAATAAAAGAAATTGCAAGTCGATGTTGTACACAGATCTCGAATACAATCTCGTTAAACTGTCCGAACACAACCANTGTGCAGACGAGGTAAANTACAACAAAGTTATGTTTTGCAATTCTATCAAAGTTAATNNTTTATCCTCAACGAATACACCACGTAACATTGTGGTAAGTACNGCAAATNATATTAGGNCTGGACAACCTTATAACTTTGTCGAAGCTAGGAAATNGGTTGTGCGTTATAGGAATAAAAACAACTTCACTTATGTTGATAATTATGATATTCCAGAAGAAGTTAGGACAACGCTTTCTGGAAAACAGTTTTTATTCTATGATTCTGGGATATAAAACGAAGAACGAATAATAATTTTTACTACGGTCGATAATATTTTTCATTTGTCAAATAATAAAACTTGGCTGTGTGATGGTACATTCAAGAGCTCCCCTTCAAATTTTAAACAATTATTTACTATTCAATGCAACATTAAAAACAAATATCTGCCTTTGGTTNATTGTTTTATGAAAAAAANAACTGANAATAATTACAAATATTTATTTAATTTTTTACTTAAAGAAATGAAAATAATACCACTAGAACATATTGAACCTGCTGTTTTTAAAGCCATAAAATTATTATATACACACATAAATCATCATGGATGTACCTTTCATCTAGGACAGATAATTTTGCGCAGAGTTCAATTTCTTGGATAATGAACATTATATAAAAATGATTTTATTTTGTGAACACATGTTAAAATGATTTTAGAATTATTTTTTGTAACCTTAAATGACCTTTAATCGGGTTTAATAAGTTGAGAATTGTTTTTTGAAAAAATGGAGTCTATAGCTGAAAAGAAAATTTTACTTTGGTTTAAATCGAATTATATTAATGAATCTACTCCAAACGAAAATCCTGCTTTTGGGAATGCTTATGAACGTGCACTTCTCGAAATACCTCGTACTACAAACAGCTTAGAAAAGATCATAGACATCTAAGCAGCCTAATTATTCAGAAACAAAAAAATATCAAAAAAATTCAACAAAGCTATTGACTGAACAAGCTCTTGTCGAGAATTAGATAAATTTAACATTTTATATTTTACAGAATATAAAATAACAAAATTTTAACGACAATTTAACAGATATTATTAAGGAAAAAACACCCGAAAAGTGTCGCGAATATCTTAAAATATTGATATAAATTATAATATACCGTTTGAATAAATTTATTAAAATATTTAAATTCAGAAAAATATAGATCAATTAATATTTTTCTAATAATTTAAAAAATAGTCTAAATTCATCCCTGCCCCATCTACTTTAAGAGGCAGAGGATGGGGGTTTTCTTTTTTTTGTTATTGTATTCTTTAAAAACTTTTGAATTTTTCGTTTTTAGTAAGAATACTTTTTAAATATCCATTTTTAGTTCAAACAGTATTAAAAATTTTTAAAAAAATTAAATTCTTTTATTTTCTTTTTCTCTCTAAATAAGTTGATAATTTTTATTACAAAAATTTTTCGCTTTTTTATTTTCTATGTGAAAAATGCCATAAAGATATTTTCGTGAATATAACATGTAGATTATTTGTCTATAGATATGTTTTTTCCTTTTTAAATCTATCAGATATTATTGAGAGGTGTTTGTTAAATTGCAACATTTAAAATTGATGGTACTTTATTAATAAACTACTTTTTATTTATATAAGATAATAACTCTCTCTTTTTTTATTTATAAAAGAACAAACTAGGCCTTTGTTCAATTACATCTATATTTTTATGCCAATCTTACCTCTTTCTTTTAAAATCGGCACCATATGTTTCACATTTATTTTTACTCTAATATAATAACCTTTGTTTTTTACTTTAGTGATTAAAAGTTATCTTTTATATTTTCTGACGGCCTTACCTGGGGTTGTAGATTTAGCTATTAAGACCGCTTTAACTTATGAAGCATAAAATATATTCGATTGTGAGTGTTTAATTTTTAATATTTCTTCAAATATTTTTAGACATATTCGATTAAGTAAATATTTTTGACTTAGTAGTTTACATATTTTTATTTTAATAAAATAACTTTTCCTTCATCAACATGAAAATATTAATCAAAAGTTTGCATTTTATTTAAAAAAGAAATTAATTTTATCACGAATTTTATTTAAGACCTTATTCTAGCAGAGAAAAAAATAGCTAATAGAATTTATTCTCTTATATTATGTCAACTTGATTATTTTAAATTAGCCAAATTAATTTTTTTAAAAACGAAAATTATTATCAAACATATGAATCGAGAACAAAAAATGTGGCTAAATTAATAACTATTTGCATAATAATACTTAGATCAGATAGTAAGATTTAATAAAATATCCAAAATATATTTTTGTAATATTAAGATAGAATACTTAGTTGCTATTTACTATAATATTAGATTTCTTTATTTAAACATTTATAAAGAGAAAAATTCGAACTAGTTAGAAAAATGACCCCATTTAAATTGCCGTTCGACTATACAATGAGCTCATTCATGCTTATGATTTATTAAAATTTTCTTTGTTGCAAAATCAAATGATTAATGGAATGACAATCAAAAAACAATAAAATTCTGATTAAACAGAGGTGGATTCACATAAAAATAAGTATAAATTCGAAATATTCAAAATAAAACTTAAAAAGGCTTGTAAAATGTTGAGGAAATTATTATTTAAAATTTTAGAAAAGCTTTTACTTGAAAACACCCTGTTTAAAAATGTCATTTTAGCCAAAGATATAAAACATTAATTAATAATGTTTAATAAGATTTTTTTTACATCTGCATTATAAAAAATTTTGATTTTATAAAGACTTACAAAAACAAAAACGTTGGATAATGGTTTGCCAGATCAATTTCAAACCTATGTTTTTCTGACACCAATTTTTTACAGAATATTTAAATTGGTATCATAATATTGCATTTGTTTTATATGTCATAAGACAAAAACAAATGCTAATGTTTTGTCTTTTAAAGAAAGTTTTTATAAGATAGAAAGTTCGCTAAATTTTAAAATATATAATTTTTTTGATGCCTAGGTATGGGAAATATATAGAAAGAACTTTTCGCTGTACCTTCTATATAAGAATGTTAATACCTAGTCGACGTAAATATGAGGAAAAATATGTTTCTCCATACTTAGGTATAGCTCGATATACTGCGAGCCTTTTACCCGTTTAAACCCACTCCCATGCACCCTATTAGCTGCCTAAGTCTTCCTTACCTTGCAAGCTTTGGTTAGAGGAAGTATTGATTTCCTTTTCTTGGATGGCAAAGGGATTGTTTCTTTTATCACAACCTCCTCAAGGTATTTTACTATTGCTAGTATATTCCCTCCCGGATCAACGAAACACTGGTAACAAAACCAAAACTGCCAACAAATGATCTAGTTCTA
This sequence comes from Tubulinosema ratisbonensis, assembly GCA_004000155.1. Taxonomy (NCBI): domain Eukaryota; kingdom Fungi; phylum Microsporidia; family Tubulinosematidae; genus Tubulinosema; species Tubulinosema ratisbonensis. The sequence continues at coordinate 8,719 of RCSS01000203.1, read as the reverse complement.
TTGAATGTAACATTTGGAAACTCAGAGTAAAGCACTATAAATAAATCAACTACCACTATGTTTAAATTTAAGAGGGCAGAAGACAGACATAGGGAGTATAATAACACATTTTTCATTTTAAAAAATCTTTTAAACGAGCTAATACTAGGAAGACATCTTTTAAAGGAGATAGTGCTATAATAAACATGGAACAAGCCAATATGTCACTTAACAACTATGGAGATACCGTCAATTTTAAAAATAAGAAAAAAAACACTACAAGATTTAAAATATAGTCTAGTGGATAAATCAATTGGTAATATTATTAATAAAGATACTGATGAGTCCTTGATTTTAATTCAATTTTAAAATTTTTTAAAAACAACCCAAGAAATACTATAAGTAATTGTACACCCTTTAGAATATTATATGATAATAACATATGCGTTACATAAAAGATTTATCCAATAGATCCACTTTTTATGCAAATTTAAAAACCAAATTCTTGAACTATTAAAAAAAATTATCACAAAAACCACATCAAAACGATCGTCACCAATATTCATAGCAAAAAAATCAAACAACGACGTAAGAATAATTGTTTATTACAGAAAGGTCAATAATTGTATAACAGATGACAGTTTTTTCTCAGCTATATATGAAAATTCGAATTTAGTAAGTAAAATGGAATTTTCAAAATATAGATCTTATATGTAACCTCTATCGAGTACCAATAGCTAAAGAGGGTCTGGAAATAACTAGATTTACGTGCTCTTTAGGACAATATAAATTTATACCATTGCCATTGGATTGAAGAGCAGCCCTAAGCTTTTTCAAAGAACAAATTCTAATGCTCTGCGAGGACTAACAAACATTATATTTTTTTTGTTAACGATATATTATTGTATGATAAAACAAAATCAGAAAACGAGAAAAACATTTTAATCGTATTGGAACAGCTACAAAAATGGAATTTAAAGTCAATTTTGCAAAAAGTAAATTCTTTAAACAGCAAATTAAATACCTAGGAATGGATATCGATAAAGAAAGATAAAAAGCAAATCCTGACAACCTTAAGAAAACGATTGAAAACATCGTACCAAGAAATATAAGGGATTGTCGAAAACTAAACTGATACCTAAGTTTTTTAAAGCATTCGTACCAAAAAAAAAGTGAATTATTGATACCGATCACAGATAAGATGAAGAAAAAGAAGTTGATATTTCAGACATTATAAAAGCTTAGAACCAAGTAATGAAAAAATCAGGAAGAATATCAAGATTGTATACCCTAGACCAAATAAAAATTTACCTTACAGACAGATAGTTCTAACAGAAGTTGCTCTGGAATTCTAACTCAAAGTCATGGAATCTTAGGCATATTCATACACAAATTTACAGATACTGAATCAAATACACAATAGTTAAAAGGAATTTTTAGAAATACTGTGCTGTTAAAGAAGTTTAGACACATAACGATTGACAGTCCAATAGATGTTTTGCTGACAGTAAGAATCCACTTTATGATACTACGGTTCGAAACTCACGGTTGCAAAGATGGAAAATCCTTCTAATGAATACAATATATCTCTTTACCATACTAATGGTACGGAAAACTAAATACCGAATCTCTTATCGAAAACAAATTATCAGATGATTATTCATAAACCTCCAGGCGATCATATAAAACAAATGATACTTGACTTACCAACCCCAAGTAAAAAGGAAATTTAAAAATCAAATTCCAAGATAAATAAATATACAGACACCGAAAGTAATATATATGTGCCACAATTCATAAGCAGATAATTTTGTAAAGAAACACATAAGAATCTTGGGCACCCAGGTATCACTATTTTTATCTCATAATAAAAAATTATTTACACATACCTAAAATAAAAGGAATATAGTTAGAAACATGCCGAACATGTAAACCCTAACAAGTAGTAGAAAGAAATAAGTGCAAGAATGGAAAAATTTGTTGAAACCTCAGTTCTACAGAACTGAGTAAGAAAATTTATATTGATCATTCAGGTTCTACTCAAGAGTGTGAATTGATTGGCAACAAGAGCAAAAGAAGATATGGGTTTTAATAATTATAGAAGCCTTCTAAAGTATACAAAAATGTATAAAGTTATGTCACTAAGCCCTGAAAAAACGATATTAAAACTAGACTTATATTTTAATGATTATAACTATGAAAAAATATTATTTCTGACAACGAAGAACACTCACTAGTAATTATTTAGAAATTTTTTGAAATTAAAGAATATAAAACAAATTTTAATAGCTCCTTATAACCCTCAATCAAATGGTTTGGTTGAGAAGAGAAACAGAATTATATTAGAAGTGTTTAAGATATACAAATTAAATTTAATTAAACAATACATCCTCAAAGCAGAACTAAAATTAAACCACACAGCAAGTAGTCTAACTCAATATACTCCTTCTCGACTACTTTTAAACAAGAATAATTTTGACATATTACAAAAAGATAATTATGATACAATATTAATAAAGGTAATATCTAAAATAAAAAAGATAAATAAACGAAATGGTAATCAGGTAAATAAAGGAAGGATAAACGTAAAATACAAACCCGGATATCTAATAATACTTAAAGTTTCAACTTAGGAAAGTTAGCTCTAAGGTATGTAGGTCCAAAAGAAGCAGTGGTGGTTTCAAAATCTGAAATAGTGTGTTGTTAAAGAATTCTAGGAAAAAAATGGTATAATATCAATTTAATCAAGCCTTTTCATCACTTTTGTGAAGTGCAGACTGTTATAGTTCTATAACAAAAGGCATGGGTTTGACTCTNAACATAATTGTAGTTTAATTTACTATTAAAAAATAAATAAGAGAGAACCCCACGCCTGAAAAACTAACAAAGAGATTAAATAAAGTATATTCAAATCATTTTAGGGCAACCACCTGATTTTAAGGTATACTTTTCAGGACACATCAGTTTATAAAAATCCTCCTTATTTTGATTTATAATATTAATTTTTTTATTTTAAAAAATAATAATTAATATGAATAAGTAAATATTTTTAAAATTAAAAATAGGTTATAATTTTTGATCATAAAGAAAACTCATGAATAATTACTAAACAATTAAAATTAATAATCTTAAGGTTGTTTATATTTGATAGAAAAATATTATAAAAAAATAACATCAAAGGTTTTACCATTTTCTTTAATAGAATCTTTATGATTATTTTTTTGGTTTTTTTATTATTATAACTAATTTAAGAAAAAAAGACAAAATATTACAAGAATTTATTTTAAGAGTTTATGAGGCCCAGAAACCGTAAAAAAATCAAAACAAACAAATTTTGTAAATAATTTTTAACAATGTAAAAAGTATAGATTTAATGTAAAATTATAATTAATTTATAAATTAAATTTTTAATATTAACATTATAAAGTAAAAATTTGTTATTCCAAGTATTTGACAATTTTAATAGCTTTAAATATTTTTGTAATTAATTTTAGGTAGGAAATTGAATAAAAAGATATTAAACTTAATTAATAACACGTTGAGCGGCATTCCGTCATGTTTAAGCATTATAATTCACGTTATGAGATTTGGTAAAAATTAGTTCAATTTTATTCTAAAAACATTAAAAAATTTACATAAAAAATTTTTTGAATCATTGATCAAAAATAAAAATCCTACTAAAGATTTTATAGTTTTATATATATACTTTTTAATCTTGTTTATTGGGCGAATCTCTGTGTTTATTTTTTTTAATCATCCTAATTAACTTTACGTAAAAAAGGATACAAAATCATGTTTTTGATTGGATGCATTAAAAATGGAAATTTGTACAAATTATCAAAATTAAAAGTATAAATAAGTGCAAAATTAGCCCTTATGAATCTAACTAAGTATTTAATAACATTTTTGATTTTTGTTAGTGTTACCATTTTTTCTACAGCAGGGGTTTTAATGGGAAATAGGAACAGCAGCACTGCTGCAAGTAACATCAACCAAAGTTACAAACCTATCATAATAAGAAATATAATTTTGAAAAATGATAAAAGTAAACCTCAGAAAAGATCAGTTATTGATGAAAATATTCAATCTAACTCAACCAATGTTTTAGATCTTGTATTGGGAAATGTTAAAGAAATCAAATTGAAAAAAGGCGACCTGGTTTCTTTGTACTTTAAAACAGAAGACTTAAAGTTAAATGCAGAAGAAATAAATGAATTCGTTGATAATTTTGAGAAAGAAATGAGCGAATTGGCTACAGTCACAGATCAAGAAAATAAAACTGTTAGAAGAATTTCAGTTCGAATCTTAGAAAAACATTATAGTTTACTAGAAAAGCTAAAAAACTTAAAAAATGAATTGGAAAATTCTAAGAAACTTTTTAATGAATTAACTGTAAACAACGAAAAATCCAAAGCAAAAGATTTAGATAAGACTATTCTTTGGGGCTCAGAATATGACGCTAAATACACAGATGAATTATTAAATGAATTGAAGGATGATACAGAAAGATCTAAAAAAATACTTAACATTTATAGAAAATCTGTTTGCTATTACGACCAAGTATATGAAAATATAAATAGCATGTTCGAAATATTTTTTTATTCCTATGAATTTGATACCGTAAAATTTAATAAAGAAGAACTAAGAGATCTATTTAATTTTTTGAGAGTCCGCGAATTTGACTACGCATTTGAAAAGGTTTCTTTTGATGATTTCACTTTAAGTATAAATATTCAAATAGAAAAGTTAAGAATGTTTAGTAATATAAACTTTATAACGAAAGATTTTTATTTAAAATTTAAAGAATTTTTAGAAAGTGTGGCAAATTTAGCCAACGATCTAGCAAAGGAAATAAATCAATATTCAGACAAATGGTCATTTGCTAAGAAAAAAATTGTGAGGTTTATTGAAAAAATGGAAGACGCTTTTAATGAAGATGAATAAACTTTGTTATTGAGATTAAACTCTATTTTTAATTCTCACATGACTTTTTGTACTTTTTAATTTATATTTTTTAAAGGCAATTTTTACAATTACAATATTATTGTTTGACGTTTTGTTAATCTTAATATTTATAAAATAAAAATAATACTTTAACATCTAAAATTAAAAAACTAATAAAATTTTTTAATTATATTATATTTGATTCGTGTTTATTTCCTGATTTGTCTGTTATAGTGATAACCTCTTTTTGCCGTAAATAAATTTAAATTTTGTATGACTCGATTTTTAATTTGTAATAAAACAGTATTGAATTTTTTTTAAATCTCTATTTTCAAAATATCTTATTTCTTGTAAAGTGACTTACTTTCAAATGCAATGTATAAAGATTTCTTTCATATTATATATTTTTAAAGAATATATTAAACTAATATTAAGTTATAATTGAATAGAAAAACAATAACATTTTAATAAATCTATAAGTAAAGAATAAAAATTATCATGTTTTCTAGATTATTGATGTTTTAAGCAAAATGGTTTAAGTTTTTTATTATATTTATTTTGTCTCATCGAAGGTTTATTTTTATATTATTTATATACTTTCTTCTTTAAAATTTATTTTTTACATTTGAATACTACTAATATGTATAAAAGAAAACAAGAACATTTAAATTCATGAACATATTATTTATATTAAAATTTTTTAAAATAAAATATTTTTATACATATAAAGAAAAGTATTCTTTTAGGCCAATAATAATTTAATAAATACTAATTGTGGCAGTAGAATTACATTTCAATTAAAATATACAAATCGCTTTGCTTCACATATTGTAAATAAAATACTATTAAATAAAAGAGAAAGGATTTTAAAAGGCATTTTATTTTCTAAATCAAAAATTAAAAATAAAAACACTTTTGTAGTGGAATAAAAGATTTCTATAATTTATAGATTATTCATAATAATAGGCTTGTCAGAAAAAAAAAGATATATATGAAATTAATTTTAAAGGATCGTAGTTTAAATGAAATTATATAAAATTTAGTAAAAATTATATATTTGTATATAAAATCAAAAATAATTTAAAAGGGGTAATCTAATGGTTTTTTATATTTTTAATGAAAGGAAATTGATTAAAAAATCATATGAAACTAGATGAATTAAAAGATAAAAGAAATGGTTGATTTTAAGATTTTTGAAACCTTTAGGTTAAGCATAACCACATTTCAAAAATTAATTGATTACATTAGAATTGGAAAAAATGTATGAGATTTAGTCAAGAAGATTTATATTTTTTTGTATTATATGAAGCGTCATGTATTATTGAAGAATTTCGTGAAATTTTTGAGGTTTGAAGTCTTCTTAATCTTTAGTTATTGGAAAAACTGCCGAAATTTTAAGCATTTCTGTCATAAATATGTTAAATTGCCTGCAAATGTGCAATTTTTCTATAATAAGAAGGACTTTGTATTGGAAATAGCAATATAAGAGACATTCTTTGCATTGACGTACACATATTCAGGTAAAAATTCCGGAAAACAACGGATGGCATTACTACAAAAGGAAAGGGGGTTTTTTTATTTTGTATATTTAGTTGATTTTAAAAAACGAATTCGCGGGGTTGCCTATAATCATAGTCTATGTCAGGATTCAAGAATTTATAAAAATGCATTGTCAAAAAAATACGTCGATAACCATGTAGATTTGACTGTTTTAGGCGATTCAGTCTTTTTAGGATTCAGAAAATAAAAAAATACTTACTCAACCACATAAAATCTTTTCAATACACACTAAACTTATGGTTTTGGTCGTAAAAGAGTCGTTGTAGAAAATACTTCTGGTTTACTTAAAGGTAAATTTAAAAAATTGACCACAGTTTTTATTAATGGAGAACAAGAAAAAGAAATTAACATTATAAAAATGTAATTTGGCTACATAATTTTATCATTGATAATTAAATTTTATTTCAAATTTGTTTTTTAATGATTTACATTTACGGGAGGTCCTTAATATTTTTGCCTTGTCATTTTATTTTATATTTAAAATTCTATATTCTTCATAGAATTTTTCTTTTTTCAATTGTTTTTCCATTATCTTTGAAGATGTTTTTAAATATTTCTTTCGTAAGATTTTAAATGCATTATTTTTCTTTTTAGATTATTTTTTTGCATTACTGAGGCTTGCACGTTACTTACAGATCTGTTTCCTACCTCAATGATGTTTAAAATGAAGGGTTATTTTTTTCAACCGTGTTTTTATGAAATATAGACTAATATTTTAAACTGTAGAACTGGGACCATCCCTTTTAGACATATCTAAGTAAGTTGGATGCTTTGGAAAATCTACCCGCGCTACTTGTGTTTTACAATAAATATGATTCTTAAAAGCTATCATTTGTTTAAAATGTTTTCTTATATATTTTGAAAGGAATAATATTTAGTAAAATTTTTTTAAGAGAATTAATATCAATAATTTTTACTCCTTTTATAGCATCTTCCAGATGCCCAACATAAGTGTATTTTGTAAATTGACAATGAACTATTATACTTTAACCTGACTTCTTAGCCTGTTAAAACTAAATATATTTCTTATACTAAATCTTTCCACACCTTTTTTATTTTCATTGGGTACCTTCAGAATGTTTATATCGATCTTCAAATCTTGGACTATGCTTAAGCACTATTAATTTTTTGGTTGTTTCTGAGTCGAATCTAAACTTGCTGTTAATTCAAGATAAGTAGTCTTTTTAACATTTTTTGTTTTTTTATTTTTATATTATTTTTAAATATTTGATATGGGTGAGCCGTAAGATGTTTTTTATACTCATGTAAGTTGAATAGGAAAGTGATGAAAATCTCCATATTGGGAAAAAAGAGTTGGAATCGTGATAGGTTTAAATTTATCCTTTAGTGCATCTAAGATTGAGTTTAAATGGATAGTGGGTATTGCACATTTTATTTATTCTTTTACAAAAGCCAACAAAATTTTAGTGAACGGCAACTTTTCCAATCCTTGTATATAAATTTTTTATTCTATTTATATCTTTTTTCGAACAAGATTTTTTTTCATATGTGTTTTTATATATATCTAAAATATTCCCATGAGAAGAAACGCAAGAGGAAGAGATCAAAAATATAGAAAAACTACAATAAGATTCAATATAGCAAAAACAAACAAATAAGGAAGTTTTAATTTTAGGTGACACTTTCATAGCAGTATTTGGCGGTCTAAAATTTTAGATATGCTATTTATAGAATGAGCCTTATATATCACATTTAAATTATATACTTTATCAGATTTTTAAATCAAGGGTTTTAACTAAAATTTTTAAATCTTTGAAAATTATTCGATTGCAATATGATCTGTAATTCAAATTGCAACCCCAAAATGTCTGTAGTGTCGAAGTGTTTTGGCAACATCAACACAATAATAGGCCCTTCTTTGTTAATAACTTACATTTAGAACCTTTTATTTGTATGTACGACAACATTTTTTCTTACAATATAAAAAAGAAACTTATATTTGTACTCGTGAATCCTTAGCAACTCTGATTCCATTTTCTTTGTTTTTAATTTAGTTAAAGTATGGAATATCTTGTAGTCAGTTTCACCTTTGAGTATCGATCTTGTTGCTCTATTACAAATACTATGAGTAAATGCGTTTTCGTTTTCTCTTTTCTCTAAACCTTAAAAATTTTTTACTTCAAAACATATAAAATAAATAATTGTAATTATTAATTTAATGTATATTTATTAATTAAATAACTCACAGTTAAAAATTAAATATAAATTTTGCAAA
>RCSS01000202.1:0-15661 GCA_004000155.1 Tubulinosema ratisbonensis | reverse complement strand
ATTAAAGCTCTTTTAAATTTTTATACGTTTTCTGAAAAGAAATACAAAAAAATATTAAAATTTTTTAATCAAACTTATTTGTTTTAAGACAAAGGAACTTATATTCTGTATTTGACTTTGAAAAAGACTAAGTAGATTTTTTTATAAAAGTAAGTCTAAAAGACTTATTTGTTTTAGTTATTTTTTTGCCGATAAAGATTTAAAAATAAATAAAATTAATTTATTCCTTTTGTTGTATTTTTTATTATAAAAAATTTTTATCATATTTTTAGGGTTAAATAAAAAATAAGAGATTTTTTATTACGAACCACTGTTTGTAATAAATTCTAAACATAAACTAATAAAATAAATATAAAAAAAAGGTTAATGCTAGATAAATTTTTAATTATTTTTTAAATTAATGTTTAACAATTAATTGTTTTATTTTTTTACTTATTTTTTATTCTATTGGTTTATAAATAGATTTTCTCTATTTTATACTTTTTTTTTTACATTTTTTAAATTTAAAATAAATCTTTTTATGGAATTTATTTTTTTTATGAATTTAAAATAAATTTTTTTTAATAATTGATTCTTGAATATTTTTTATTATTATTTTTTTATTTAATAAATATTTTTTATAAATTTCAATTTATTATTTTAAATATTATTTTATTTTTTATTTAAATTATTAAAAAAATAACCCATGGCAATTCCTTTCACAACACCAGTGCAAAAACAACAATACAAAATAGTCTTAGTAGNNNNCNGNGGAACAGGAAAGACAACCTTCGTTAAGAAAATCTTAGACGGAATATTCGTAACAGAGTACACAGCCACCTGTGGAGCAGAAATCTCTATGGTAAACTTCAGCACAAACTATGGGATTGACTTAACATTCGAGGTGTGGGACACAGCAGGCCAAGAACTAAAAAGTAAGTTGAGTGATGCTTATTACATTGGAGCACACGGTGCAATTATTTTCTACGATGTTACTTCATCAATCACATATTCTAACGTACCACATTGGCAAAGAAGGATTGTAGATGTTTGTTTTGAGGAAGGAAAGATACCAATAGTTTTGTGTGGTAACAAAGTAGATTGTTCTAATAGGAAGGTTAAAGAGAAAATGATAGCTAGAACATTAAAGAGTGGAGTGTTGATGTACACTGAGATATCAGCTAAGACCAATTATAATTTTGAAATGCCATTTTTAGCTTTGGCCAGGAAGTTAACTGGAAAGGATGATCTTACATTTGTGTCTAATCTTAATCTTAAGCCAGCAGAGATTAACATTGATGCTAAGTCTGTTGAGGAAAGTAATAAATTCATGCAAGAATTGGTTAATGTTTCTGAGAATGTTAAGTTAATGGATGATGAAGATTTCCTATAAAAATAAATAAAATTAATAAAATTATTTTTAATTAATTTATATTTCTTTTATTTAATGATTTATTTTTTTATATTTAATTTGTTTTTTATTTCTTTTTTTATTTTTTTATTTTTACTTTTTAATATTTTTTTTAATTTATTTTATGATGTATTTGGGTTTAGAATATAATTTTATAACACAAGAAAATAGAAAATTCTCTGGTAGATTGATAGTATTGGATTGTTATGGTACATTATCATTTGATGGTTTAATAGAAACATTCAGTATACCTAAAACATGTTGTGTAGATAAATGTTTTTACTGTGTTAATGGTAAAAAATATTGGAATGTTGGTACATTTAAATTGACTGATATCAAAGAAATAAGTGAAATAAATTATTAAAAATAAAAAATAAAAAATAAAATAAATAAAAATTAAAAATTAAAAATAAATAAAAAATAAAATAAAATAATTAAAAAAAATTAAAAAAAATTAAAAATAATTAAAAAATAAAAAAAAAAATTAAAAAATAAAAATATTTCTTTTTTATTTTTGATTTGATTATCCAATTTTGATGTGATAAAATATTTAATTTCCAAAAGGAGAACTTTGATAAATAAAGGAGAATTTACAAAGAAAAACCACATTTTATCTCCCAACCTAATGGTATTAAAACTATCAGATATAGAATTAACCATAACAAGCATGGATGCTCATTACGATGCAAATTTTGGTACATGGATCCGTAACGAAAAAAACGCAGCACTGATAGGACATCACCTCTCAAAATACATAGATGATTACCAATGTTGTGACTTTATAGTAGTTTTAAAATGGATAGTGCGCAGTTGGACCCTTAGATCAATAATAATACTCAGTAAAAATATGTTAGATGAGGTTAAGTATCTTAACAATTCAAGAAAAAGAGGCAATAAGGCTTTTAGGAATAGGATTGTAATTCTTACAGGATTNATTTATACTTGGAATTCTCTTTTTATTTCTGAGTTTTTTATTAGTTTTTTAAAAAATATGTCTTACGGCCAGAGATGTAAAATTTTAACCAATGTTTTTTTCTATTTTGATAAAGAAAAGAGTAAAGAGATATTGGATAGTATGAGGTATAAGGTTGAAANAGAGGTTATTGAGGTTGTGTCAAAGGTTGGTAATTATTTTTATAAGAAGAGTACAAGGAAGGAAATGAAGAGAGGGTTAGAAGAGGCATTTTTAATTAATTAAATATTATTTTATTTAATATTTTTAAAATATTTATTATATTTAAATATTTAATTAAATAATAAAATAATATTTAATTAATTAAAATATTCTTAATTTATAAATTACATATTTTAAATTATTGATTTAAATTATAATTTTTATTATTAAACAAGAATTATTGTATTAAATATTATAATTAATGAATTAAATAATTTAATAAATTATTTATTTTATTATTTATTTTTTTAATTTATTTATTAAAAATAGGATTTATGTTCAACCATGTGTAAAGAATTCATAAACCTTTTATCAACTTATAAGAAAGGAGAAAACATAAAATTAAATGTAATATTAATAATATTTAACACAAAAAAATACTTATCTGATGAACTTATAAAGATACTGGAGTTACAAAGTAAATTTAACAATGACTTAGAGGAAGTAATTTGTGAACTTAAAAAGAATACTTATTTTAAAGAAAAAATAAATAATAAAACAAAAGAAGAAATTATTGTTAAAGAAAGGAGTATTAAAATACCTGGATTGAATGTTTCAGAGGAAGAAGTAAAAAAAGTAAAATTATCTGATTTGGAGAATGAACTGAAATGTGAATTAAATAAGAAAAGTGAAATTAATGAAAAAAATAAGTTAAATAAAATTAATGAAACTAACGAATCAAATGAAAAAAATAAAACTGATGAGATCAATGAAAAAAATAAAATTGACAAATTAAATAAAAAAATAATTAAAAATAAATTAACCAACCAATCAAAAAAAAAGAACCAAAATTCAAAAAAATTATTAAAAAAATTAATAAAAATACTTTACAAACCAATCCAATGCAAAATATGTGCATTAAGGTTTGATACGCATGAATCAGAAGCATTGAGTGTTCATTTACAAGACCATCAAAGAAAAATTAGAAGCACAGAACAGCAGACCACTTTATCGCGTGAATATGCATGTAAAGAGAGTGAATGGCTTGTGTCTAAGATAAGTTTACCTAACCTTGTTTTTAGCAATGTTAAAGTGAAGAGTGATAAGGCACAGGAGTGTAAGATTTGTAAAGAGAAGATACAACTTAAGTTTGATGATGAAGAGGAGGCTTGGGTGTTGCATGAAGGTGTCAAAACTGAAGATGGATTTTTTTATCATAGGAAGTGCATTGAATAAAATAGAAATTAATTATTAAAATTTTTTTTGAGTTTTTTACCTTAAAATCGTTTTTTTAAAGTTAACCCACATTATAAAAAATTTTATTTTTTTTGAATATTTTAAAAAGTCACTAATTTATTTTTTACATAAAACCAGCTAAAGTTTTAATTTTTTAAATGCAATAATATGCACAATTCACTAAATTTGGAGATAAAAAAGCATTTAAATGTTAAAATACATAGTTTTATATTCTATGATATTGTAAGAAATACTAGCTTCGCAAACCTAAATTGTTTTGAATTGAACGATTTCGAAATTTAAGAAAAAACATAACACAACTTTTAAAGAACATTACAAACCAAAGAATGCAGATCTGAGGTCAAAAATATAATAAAATATAACGAATCTTTAATTTCTGAAATTTAGAAATCATAAAAAATTGATTGGTATTTTCATACATTCCTCACTTAGAAATTTCTAAAAAATATTAAATTATTTTTTTCGAAGAAGAATAAAGTATGAAATAAAAGATATGAATAAATCATTAATAATAATTATTTACTTTACGATAAAATTGTACAACTAAAGTACGAAACATAGAACATGCAATTGAGCTTAAAAAGTATAACTTAGAGGATTAGATGACTGATTACATACTTTAAAGAAAAGGTTTTAATCATTTGTATGTTTTTTTGTTGCCTAGCGTTCTGAAATCTATACAAAGATCTTTTCGCTATTTATTATTTGTATGTACAGTTGAAAGTGCTCCAGAGATATAAATGGTACTAATGAATTTATAAACGATATTTTGTTTACTTATATTGATGATTGACACAGGTGAGAAATTTTTATTCTCATTAAAATGGATTGTTTTTTACATTATTACCTTACGTATAAAAAAGTCAAGAAAAGAGAAAATCATAGAGCTTTAGCAAATTGATAATAGAATTACTTTATTTGTGATTAATGATAGAGTTAAGAATTTTTACATTTTGATTCTAGGCAAAAACACCAATAATTAGTTGTTTAAAATTTAAATTTACATATCTTGAATATCATTAATTAAAATAACAAATACGTATGATTTACAAAAAAAATACTTTTAGATTATTTCAAAAACATTAATAACCCCAATAGAAAGATTTATTAAACATTGTTTATTCTTATAGATAGAATTTAACTAATTTTTGTATTTTAAATATCTTCTTCTTTTGCCCAAGACTACAATACAACTTATATGCCAAAAACTAGAACAAGCAAATTATAAGAGATATTTTATTATTTACAACTTTTCTTTGGATAATTTTAAGACTTTTCTAAAGTTTAAAGGCCTACTAGATGCTATTCTGAATGTTGTATTTATCTAAAAATACAAGAGACTCCAAACCTTTACTACTACGTTAAATGACTATAGAAAGTAGACAATCCTAATTATTTTGTGTACATTTATAAAAAAAATTGCAGAATATTCTGAAACATTTAGATTTATTCTAAGTGTAGAGTTACTGGCATGTGAACAAAAGAAATATTGAAATAAGATATAGGGAACGTAATGAAGAAGAAGTTAGAAATAAGATTTACTAACATAATTATTTATTAAAATAAAAACATAATATAAAATACGAAAAATAGCTTTGTAAATATTGAATTTTCTAATTAGAAATATCCATATTCCCTATGAAAATGTTTTTGGTTTTTGTATTTTGTTTTTGTTATGTGATTGGTTTTATAAAATAAATTTTAAACTTTATCATATATTAATCTAATGGCTATAATTAGGCATTATTAGTTTATTCAATGTTTATATCATTTGTTATGGTTCTATATTCAATAAAAGACAATTTCGCAGCAAGACTCAGAATAAGATCTGATTTTGTAATGAATTGTTTTTAAAACAACGTTTTAAATCTTTGTGAATTTTTTCCTCGTTGTTATAAAAAATTTAAGCTACAATAAACAAACTAAGATTTTGTGTTTATCAACGTTGATATCGTATTTTAATATGCGTTAAGCAATAAAAACATTTTTAGTTATATAAATACTAAGTAAATCTTCGTTATAGATTTTCTAACCCATATAAATAAAAAAAAATTTAACAAGTTAAAATGATTAAAGGCAGTTTATTTTTTAGATTTGAAAATATTTAAACTTTTTTATTTTGCATAAAAAAATTATTAAAACGAATCTGTAATAAAACACTAAAGGTTTTAATCATTTTTCTTTACTACAAATATATTTATTTTTATTCATTTACATATCTTTTCTGTGTTTGTACTTTATATTTTTTCCAATCTCTATAATTTAAATTGGAAAAACACAAAAAGTAATAGATAACATAATTATTAAATAAGTTAGTTGCATGTCAATAGTATCAATCACCTTACTTTAATTTCTATTTACTTTCTAATTTGTTTTTTTTGTTTTGTTTTAGTATTGATTTTAATATTTATTTAACTAAGACCCTACAGATCGTTTTTATTTTAAAACCATTATAATGTTTGATTAAAAGTTAATAATAGGCATAAAAAATAATTTACAGAGCACTAACTCTGCAAAGATTATAAAGTAAAAATTATCCACTTTTAAATGTTTTATAAAAGCTTACAAAAATAAATACGATAGTAGTTATAAAAATTTACAAATAAAAATAAATATTTTTTTTTGTAGATATAAGTTATTATATTGGTTTTCTTATAGTGACTTTTTATTATATGTGCTTTGTAGAAATTTTTTATAAATATTTTGTAACCAGCCCATGTATCGCAAGGGTTTATATATAAGATTTAAGTATATTGTTTGAGAAGATTTTTCAAGACATTTACATTAAATAAATCATTTCTAAAAATAAAATAGAAAAAAATTTTTTATCAAGACTTTTTATAATCATTTATATACAGATATGTATTAAGCAATACTGGGTTTATGGACGCTAATAGGCTCGTGTGAAAAGATTTATAAAACGACACATAAAGTTTAGTGAACGATATCGAAAATATCCATAGAGAATATGTTAGCAATAGCAGAGTACCTTGTAGTGGTAGTAGTGAAACACACATCTTTATGTTATCAAGGTAAAAAGAAATTTAAATTTTGTAACCAAAGTCTGGAAGATAAGATAGAATTTGGGCTGTAAAAGACCAAATCGGTGTTTTAAGGTTGTAAAAGACTAGCAGTATCTTGCGATATGTCTAATATGTAAAAACATATTTTACCACATGTGTCTTGTAAATAAAAGTTTATATTTTATATAAAAGGCTTAACAAAGATTTTTATAGAGATTCTCTATTCTTGGGTAAAATATTAACCAAGACACTTCCACATCACATCTTGGATCATCCTTTGCTAAAAATCCTTCCCGTAAGCGTTTCGTCGTCTTAAGAAAAAAAGAAAATTTATATATCATTTTGTTATCACGTTTTCTTTTAATCAAATTTTGTCATAGTATATTCTAATAGTTAATCTGGAAATAATCCTTATACAAAAAATTACGAACATAAGGGATTTGAAATATGTATTACTTATATAATTATGAGTTTTAATTTACTTAGCCCTATGTTTATTGTTCATATTAATTGTTTAAATCATATTTGAGTTCGTTGTAATCTTCTTGCTTTATCTTATACTATTTAATCTTAAATAATTATAAGAAGCTCACGTATCAACAAAGTTCTGTATATTTTATTGTTAATATTAAAATTAATGTATTATACTTTTATGATTAATTGAATTTAACTTTTAAAGCCTTCATTTCTTTAAATATTTATTGTATACCTTCTATAATTTATATTTCTATTCTCTTCATTATGTTTTTGTAAAAAACATTTTAATATTGTTTTCTACCTTTTCGACCTTTAAAACGTATTGTTCCCTCATACATATTATGTATTTAGCGTTTGACATTATTTTCACATTTTTATATACTAACAAGTTTACTCAAATTTTGTTATGTTGCAGGATGATTCCTTTAATGGTAGAGTTTTCCTAGTTAAATACAAAAATTCATCTTAGGGAAGATTGTAATCGAAACGATGATCAAATCAACTCATATTTCATGATATTTTATATTACTTATTTAAAGAAGATATTGCGATTATATTACAAGTTTTTTACAAAAAGTCTAGAAACAAAACAAGAAAAACCCTTTTATCATTGTTTTAAATTTTATGCATGCACTCCTATGTGATTTCAATGGGGGCTAAACTTTTTATGGACATTTGTTTAAATCCTTTAAAATTTTAGATCTTCTATCGTCTTTAATCATCCGAGTAACTTACTTTTTAAACTGCTCTCAGACATCATCAAAGTTTATTATATAAACATTTGATTTCTACTAACTCATATTGATATAGCAATTTATCTGCCTCATTCTATCAATACCGGCAAAAGTTTACATTTTACGTCGAGAAATTACATTTTGGGGATTCGACAAAATATTATATTTTCTACGTCTATGCTTTTAGTAATTTACTATAAGTCCATTCCTCTCATACTCTTTCTTTTGTTAAGGTTATTTATGTTTGAGACATCAATGTAGCTAAAATTGTATAAATGAAAGCAGTTATTTTTAGAAAACATTGTTTGTTTTATAAAATGTATTTGTAGTTTTAATGTTTCGGATGTTTGATCAACAGAAAATTTTTAAAAAAAGCAATATATTCAAATATAAATGCATTATTATATTTATAAATATATTTTTAGATATAAAACTATTCTTTTGGATTTAAAAATTTTATTTTAATTTAATGCGTTTCTATTTTCAAAAAAACTATTTAAAATCTTGAAAAAACTTAATATAAATCAAAAACTAAATATATCGAAAAAAAGTAGTAAAATTTTTATATTTAATTATTTATTTAAATTATCATCTCTTTTCTCTTTAAACATCATTAAATTCACGTGAAAATTTATAATATTCATTATATTTTTGATTTTCGTCATCAAGTCTTTTATTGGAAAAATTTTATCATAATTACACATTTTTGGATAGAAATCTAAATCAACATTTCTTTATAGATGAAATTTTGTATGAAAATCAGTAAAGTTTAGATAACATTTTAAAAAGATTTACAGGCTTTCAATGTGCCTCCTAGTTAGTCCACTGTAATTTTAAACAACATTTAATGCCCCAAAGAAGTTTTAGATTATTATTCTTCCGATTGATTCTTTAATTGCTTGATTTGTCGCTTCCTTCTTTTTATGTACGATTATTCTGAAATTTTTTTCTCCCTAAATACATTTTATCGTTACAAAGATTCACAATTTAAACCTGATTATGTTGTATATTTTTTTCAAATAATCGTTTTGTTTTAATAATCAGTAACATTCAGCTTTTTTTAAAAAGAAAATATTATGGAAGACCACTGGTATGATTTCACTTGAAAAACTACATGACCGTTAAGTATTTTGGCAACTTCTCTTTCAACACAGTACATAAAATGCATACTTAAAAAACGCTAAAAATTAAAGAATGCTCATTTAGCCTGGTTATCTTAAATACTTTGCAATCAACAAAAAGTCTGTCTTCAGGAAAATGTTCAAGTCATATGATTTAAAAAATTTATTAGTTTTTAATTTTCTTTTTAAAAATGGCGAAAGTTTAAGTTTAATACACAGAACTGAGTTAAAGAAAATCTTGTTAATAGCTGGTATTGATACATAAAGTCATTTATAAAAAATTTAAATTTAGGTAATGTCTGAAAAATATTAAATAATATGAACCCCTTTTTGGTGTAACTTGTTATATAGCTTTCCTTCTTTTCATGTTCTTAATTAGAGTTATCAAAGGATGTAGATTTTTTAGAATATTATTAGCAGACCCTGTTAATATAAATACATTCGTGTCGTTCTTTCTAATTTGCCATAAAATTCAATTTATTATATATCTTTTTCTTGCCAAAAGGCTTACTGTTTGTAAAAAACACAGCGAGTTGTTCTAAATGGTTATTTGTATGTTCCTAACAGTGTTTCAAGTTTATCCAGATTTGGGCGAACAATTTATTTGAAAATTATCTTTACCCCTAAAATATAGTTAAGGTTTTAAATTAAAACTTTTAGGCTTGTTAGCAATGTTTCGTGTATTAAAATTTTTAAATTCTTTTTTATAACTATAGATATAATTTTTTAAAGCCATAAAAACCTTTTAAGTATTTCTCTTAAAAATCATTAAAAATTTTATAGATTAGATAAATATGTTTAATTCACTTTATTCTGATATAACTTTTTTTTAATGTATTAGAATAATTTTTTATAATAAAATTTGTTAAAAATATCTTCGGAACTTTCAAATATATTAGAAACTTTTTAATATTTAAAAAAATTTTAATATATTAGATATTACTAGAATCCAAATATTTAAAAAATAATTAATTTAAATTCCTTATGTAAAAAAATAGAATAAAAAGCTAACAGAAAAGCTTATTGATCTAAAGCTTGACTCAAAAACACAAGAAAGTTTTCAAAACACTAAGATCAACCTTAGATTATTAATGAAACTTTAGGAAAAAGTTGCGGATTATTTTGGCGGGCCAACATTTACTCAACACTTTAGAAGCAAGTATAACAATTTACTTGCGAGTTCGAGAGTTGCTTTGACAGAAAATAAACATTCTGGTGCTGGAAAGATAACATGGTTGTATTTTAAAAGGTTTAATGACTCTCTTTTAAACAAAGTAAAAGCTTATCAGCCAATTATTTTAGATGTGGTGTGGAAAAAGAGGTAACTTTGACAAACTGAGGAATTTCGCTTAATATTTTTGTACAGATAAAAGAGAATTTATTATTGAGTATAAAGAAAAAAATAGGGGCGTGAAAACTAAATTGCTAGAATTAATACTAAAGAAGATGGAGTCTGAGATACATAATGCTCGATATAAATATGTAGAAGAAAATTTCAAAAAGAAAATGAAACTCGCAGGCCAAAAATTTGTTAAATTTAAATTTTTAAAAAAAAGGTTCAAATAATTTAATAATTATCTAGTTATTTTTTATTTAAAAATGTGTGTATTTATCCAAAGACTTCCTATTATCATTAAATATTTGTTTTTTTTTATTGTAAATTAAAGTGCTGATACTTTTAATTTTTTCTTTAAACAATACAAAGCTGTTTTCGACTATAGCTCTATGTTTTTCCACATTTAAATTCAACTCTTTATTATCAGACAAGACGAGTGTAGTACACAGAAATAGATTTATATGTTGCATTGACTACGACATTCAAGCCTTCGAGAGAAATTCTTTTTGTAAAATTACGTAGTGAAGAGTTTCTAAAAATTCTAGTTTCATGGGCGGGCCAGAATATACAAGCAACATAGCGAAAGCACATGAAACAAACAACGGCAAACAAGAAATTTATTTGGTACAAAGACTTTCTGTTATAATATAGAGCATAATTTTTCACAAACCTTGGATAGGGATATAAGTTCCATCTATAGCAGAAACCATGTTTGATAGATTACCTATAAAATAAAAAAAATTGTCTAAGCCGTGCAAACTTGTTTTTTCTGGAAGTTTTATTTCTTTTTGTGCCAGACTATAAAATATCTCTGACGTTTTATTACAATCGTCCAAATAAAGGATTTTTAAATCCCGAAATTTTTCTAATTTTTTCAAATCTTCATGCGTGTGACACAAAAAAATACAAAGATGGAAACTTGCAAAAAAAATTATAAAAATGCTTTGAGGATTTATCCATTAGTATTTAAACAAACAATAAAACTTGTTTTTTGACATCCTGAAATTTTATAAAGTTGTAACTCACTCATAATGTCAATGTTTATTAGCCAGGTTTTGTTATAGAAAATTTATTTTTTTCCTTTTATTTTCACAATTAAATTAAAACAATATATTCATAATATTTCATTTTAAAATTAAAAAATTTTAATTATATTCAACAAGTTTTTGTTCTCAATACTTTTCATATTAAAATAATATTAAATATAATAAAAAATTAAATTATAATATACCATGTTATAATATATTAAACTTCATGGGCACATCTTTGATTTTAAAATATTCTGAAAATTTTAATAATATATTTTTAATTAAAATGAATTTTTTATAAAATCCTACCCTCGAATGACTTTGAAAATTCTAAAATTATTCGTGAGAATATTTAAATATTCTTCGATATTACTTAGATTTTTTGAATATAATTAACATAACTCTATATTGTACTCAAAATCTAGCTTAATAAAGTAAATTTCTCATATAATGCATGNAAATAAATAAAAGGATTTGCAACTTAGCATTAGAGGCATTCTACTTTGTTTTGTAAATCAATTTGAAGTAAACTCATATTAGTAAACTTGCTCAAGATATCTCTGTATTAATTAGTTTAGTGGAAGGGTCTTTACTGGTAAGCTTTTTAACACTGTTTGTTTTCATTTTGGTATTTTTAGAAATCATATTTTATTTAAAGCTAGGTATTTGAGATTTAAATAAATTAACCGATCATTTGAGGAATTTTTGATTGCATTTATGGCTTGTGAAACAATTTAAACATTCTTACAAAGGTCATCACTCATTACATCACACAACAATCCAACATCACAACAAGAATGATATAGGGCAAAGAACATAAAAAAATAATAAGTCTTTATGTTAACTACTTCGGATTTAAATTTTTTATATTTATTTTAAATAATAAGTACTTGTATCAGTAAATGATTTTTCATCTAAACATTTAACAATAAATGCTGACATGGATGGTTTAAACACTAGTATAAATTAAATTCTTATTATAAAAAATAAAAAGTATTTTATAGAAAGAACAATAAGTACAATTATTAGTAAGACTTTGTCTAAATAATTTTATGTGTCTTCTTGATTAAATTATAAATTTTGTAACATTTTTGATTTATAAAGAGATATTCAAATAAATCTATTTTAATTTCGTAGCATTTAAGGTATTTTTAAACTGACCAATTAACCATCTTTAAAAGAAAATCTTTTTTTAAATAAACTTTAAAAAAATTTATTCAATTGCTATATAAACCGTATCAATATTTTTTATAATGGAATTGATTATAAGCAACATTTTTTTACACATTATGAAAAATGAACAGCTTAGAAAACAGTATAAACCCGCTGAAAAGACAGAAATAATAAAGGAACTTAAAGGTGGAATACCACAGAGCAGTAAAGTTAAATATATGAATATAAGCAGCTTAAGTATAACTAGAATTTGGAAAGAGGAAGATGCAATCATCTGTTTCAATATCAAAATTTTCTCAAAAAAACACAAACACAAAAAAATATACTACAAAAATAAAAAACAAGCTAACAATGTGGTTTAAAAACTTCAAAATTAAAGCATATTCATTTCAACATATCTTTTAAGCTTTAATGTAAATTTTTTTTACCGATTCTTTTAAAATAAAAGATTTCAATGCACTTATGTATGTATCTACCGATGATTTAAAAGCGCAACANTATCGCTATAGGTACAATTAGTGAATAATAATATCGGTCTATGTAGGCGTAGCCAAAAATTGCATAAAAAACACATGGAAAAAAATTATATAAGATTACAGTTCGGAAGCATTTTTAATGGAGATGATACTAGATTGTTTTAATAGTTTTTATTGAATTCAAAATTAAAATTCGAGACTAAAAATTTTTGCTTGGAAAGTTATCAAAAGAATGCATTAAATTTTTTTGGGGTATAATGTGACCAAGAAAACGTAATCCGCTTATAATTCGAAAATTTCAGAACTCAAGGTGTTTTAAGAATTAAAATTTTCAAATTAAATAGTACTTTAACAAAAAGTTTTGAATGACTTATAAGATTTAGACTGATTTTTATGGGCTGGTATAAAATATAATTAAATTTTAAATTACAAATATGAAGGAAATATATAAAATAAAAGTAGTTTTTATTTATTATTAAGACATTTTACAATTATTTGTGCATGTTACAATTTCTTTTAGATTAAAATATACTAGAAAAATATTTACTGTTCAAATTGCACACCCGTTATTCCGTTAGTGTGGTACATTTTTTTAAGTCTGGTTCTGATTTAAAATCATTTGCATGTAAAAACTATAAATGTAGGAACAAAAGATTGATGCAATCAGATTATAAATTTTAAGGTGTAAAGGTGGCAATATGCAATAAATTATTAGTAATGTTTCTTCTGCTTTTAACATGACTAATTTCAAGATATAAATATAAGTGATATTTCTAAAACAATTTAATTTATATTTTGTTAGATGGTGGTCGGTCAACATTGGCATTTATTTAGTATATGTTTAAACCCATCATTTATTTAATAAAGGTATTATATATTTTCACCCCCTTAAACTAATGGATGATTTTCTGATCTAAACCTCTAAACTTGGAATCTACCAAAAGGAGAGCCTAGCATTCCAACATATTTAAATGAAAATTAAATTATTAGTTTGCTTGAAGAAAAATATTCAAAAATAGGGAGAAAGGATTTATAAGTGTAAGTTGATAAGACCGCAATTTTTAACGGTCTAGTAATAAAGAAAAAAATCATCTTATTAAAACGATAAAAAAACATACAATTGATTTAGATGGATTTTTTTGTTGCCTAAGGATGGAAAGTACATACAAAGATCTTTTCACTATACCTTCTATATAGAATAGTATAAAACCAAGTCAAAAAAATCATACGGTAAAATATGTTTCTACATGATTGGATATAGCGAAAAGATACTTCGAGGCTTTCACGGATTTTAAGTGGTATTAACAAATTCAATGAAAACAGAATTTTAGAGCTTGTACCTGATAGAAAATCTTGAATCATGTAAATTAAATCTAAAATAAATTATTATATATATATTATAAATATATAAAGTAATTAATATAAAAAATGACCTAATTATATTTAGACACATCAGAAAGAAAAATTACAACAATGAACAAAAAAGAACTAATCATGTGGCTAATAAATAATAATTTTCTACACAGAGAAATGATATGCGAAGTTTGCTGTCCTCGTATGCGGCTAAAGGTATCTTTGGGAAATAAAGACGGATATATATGGCGGTGTAAAAATTATTCTTGTGAAAGTAAGAGAGAAAAAGTCATTGATAACAGGTAGTTTTTTTAAAGGCATCAATTTGGAAATTAAATATATTTTTAAAGTTTTGTCTAGATGGTCTGATAATATCAGATTAAATTTGTAATCAAAATCTTAAAATTTTAATACCAACAATTAAAAAAATAATTCACAATTTTTGAATTTGACAGGGCCTAGCGATTTTTAGATAAAAGGTGTGATAACTATTATACAAATAAACGAAACTATGCTTAATTCTAAATTACAGAGCCATGGAAGAAAGGCATCTAGCAATGGGTATGATGCCTTATGAATAGTAGAATATGAAAGGAAAATTACCAGAGTTTATACCACTTGATCAATAATAAGGTGCCTGTTACTATTTTACCAATAATTTGTAATAATGTATTGAGTGACAGTGTAATATGGACAGACGAACATAAGAGTTATACTGGGTTGACTAAGAAAAAATTTAGGCATTGAAGCATCTGTAGCAAATATGATTTAGTTTCAAAAAATAAAGGTATAAACACACAAGTTGTAGAATGATTCAATAATTGCTTATAATATATAATCAAAAGACGTAAAGATATAAGAACAAAAAATCAAGCAGTTTTTTAAAAAAAATTGCTCGTAAATGGAATAACAAAGTTTAAGGTTAGAACTTATACTAAATTTGATTGAATTTTATTTATTTAGATGAGTTTATTTATTTAATTTTATTTTAATTTAGTTTCTTTTATTTTTTTTTATTGAGTTATAAAGAAAAGATATACATGATCAAAATCTGTAATCTTATTAAACTATTTTAAAGAACATAGAAAAAAATACATTACTATTTCAGATGGCTTTTAATTATATTCAAAGGCAACAATTATATTTAGAGGTTAGTTTTAGGTTTAGAAACCAGAATTG
>RCSS01000199.1:1300-17032 GCA_004000155.1 Tubulinosema ratisbonensis | reverse complement strand
TAAATCAATTAGCAAAAAAATAACTCGAAGGACAATAAAAGTTTTCTAGTCATAGAAAAAACAAACTAAGCTAGATTATTTCCTATGAATGTATATATTCCGAATACAGCATACGGTACAATTAGAGTTTATGGTTCAAAACATGATTTCACTCATAAAACTACAGTAGAAAATACTGTCGCTATTTAAAATAAATGCATTTAATTTATTATTTAGTAGTGAAGTAAAGGTTTAGTAACAGAGAAAACAAAGTTAGACTTTAAAATACAAGATATTGAAGAAAAATTTATGTCATATTAAATCAGATTTAAGGTATTACTGGGGAATGAATTTTCTTGTCAAAAGACGATGTCCAGTGGATTATTCTAACAAGATCACTAAGATTCGTAATAATATTATAATTATGAGTTTTAAAATTGTAATTGAAAAAGTAATGGCCCAAACACTGTATTTATAATCAAAGGATATTATACTGTAAAAATCATTACAGGGTTATGCAATAATATATACAAAAAAACATGATTCTTTAATAACCCTAACTGATAAAATAAACATTACAAGTATACAATCAAAATCACTTGTTTATTTTTGTTAAAACGTTATTTCTTACTTGTTTTTAAATTTAAGAAACAATGATTAATTAAAAAAATCTAAAAAATACAATATATTTATTAAGCTGCAATATAGCCTTTTGGTCAAATTTTCACGATCCAAAACTCGGTTATTTGAAATTAGATGATGGCAATAATATCCTTTTTTCCTGAAATAAAAGCCTGCGAGGTGAGATAGACTTAAATAGTTAATGGAATGCATCGTTTTGAGGGGGAAAGGCTAGCAGTATCTTGCTATGTATTTAATTATTTATAACTATTTTATCATTTCTATATAAACAAATAGGTCTCAAATCTAACATAGAAGGTATAGAAAGGATTTTGTACTCATTTCCTGCCCCTATGCAACAAATAAAACAAAATAAAAATTTAAATATATTGTTTGATTATGTTTTACTCGTCATTTACCCAAAAGATACATCAAGAATGGATAAAATAATAAAGAAGATTTGATATATTAACTTAAATTTTTTCATCATTTCGTAAATTTTTATGCTATGTCCTATATTATAGTCGACTCTGTGTACAACTCTTTTTTTAATATATTTTATTTAATTATATAAAAAATATCTTAACTTATGAATTCTAAGAATAAAGCTGTCGGATTCCGATAATAGGACTCAACACCTATTTAGTAAGTTACATTTTAAGATTTACAATATATATGTTTTGGTTAAATGGTTTTTCTATATTATTTTCCTTCTGCATTGTTTTGGATGAAATATTTTTCAAAATAAAAATAAATTATTTCTAAAAAATTCTAAATCAACATAGATATTTTTTAAGAATTAAAAAGTTATCAAAAATAACCAAGTAAATTTTAATCATAAAAAAGAAATTATATTAGTTTAATATACAAATATTTCGAATAAAATTTAAAAATATTGAAGGAGAAGCTACTGAACCAAAACAGTAAATTTTTTAAATATAATTTTTATTACTTCATTTAAGTGTACTATTTCCATAAATTTTTTTATATAAAAAATTTTAATACAAATATGATTAAACATTTATTGTAAAATTTATAAATTGATATTTTATAAATGAGACGGGATTTTAAAAATTTTTACAATTTTTAATTTTAGTTTTGTAAAGAAGATAAAATTAAAAATGTTTTTTTAATTAAATTGTTATAGAAGTAAAGTATATTTTATCATTTGAAAAGTGAATAACAGATATTTATTTTATAAACTTTCAACTGGAAATCCTAGCCTTGTTTGGAATCTTACATTTCTTCTGTTCAGGCCAGTATCATTTTCGAAGGTAATATTCTTTATGTTTTTTTCTCTTTGAAAATTTTTATTAAAATTTTCTTTTTTATTGGATCAGTTGTTTGTGAGCAAATCTTTTTTTCTGAATTTACAATATTTGTTTGCTTAGTTAAAGTTTTGTCTGTCTCTTTTATTCCTGGCTTGGTAGAAAAGAGAAAATTTTTATCACCAAGATGTAAATCTAAAACTCTTTTTTGTTCTATCTTAACATTATTTGGCTGTTCTGTCTTATCACTATTTGGCTGATATGAATAAAATGGTTTTCTCTTGTCGGATTTAGTGCGAATATCTGTTTTATTTGCATTTCGGCATTTTTTCAGATATGATGTTTGAAGATGATCGTTGAAATTAGTAGTTTCTGTTATTCTGTCCAAAACAACAACTGGGGGTTTTTTACTATCTATGCCATTTGTGTTTAACAAGTTTTGAAAATTTTTTCCTTCTTTGTCTTGAGTGTGATTNTCTTTTACTTTTATACCNCTGATACTCTGATTCTTNTNAAAAGAGCGGGTTTCTATTCCAGTTCTCATCTTTTTTTGATTATTTTTAATTTTGACACTATCCATAATGCCTTGTCTTGATGACCGTGTATCAATTTTTGGCTTCTTTGCCAAAGATTTGACATGACATTTTCTTTTTCCTAACGAACTACATTCACACCCCAAAACCAAAAAACTAAGAAATAAAAATTGCATGGGTAAAATATTTTAATTTCTTACTTATAAATTTAACTGTTTTTTGATAAATGAATTGATAAGAGAAAATCTGTGATTTATTAAGAATAAAGATGTGTTAATTTGATTTAAATTTTAAACTACATAATTGTTAAAACAAAATGATATTTAATATTTATTTATAGCTTTATTTATTTTTTAACCCTGGAAAGTAAACATAAGAAATAATAAGAAAAAAAAGTTAATGAGAATATTTTATACTTAAATAAATTATCAAAACAAAATTTTATTGAATAATTCTTTAAAAACAAAGTAATCCATCAAGTATGGATCAATAATTAAAGGGAATTTAACTAATAAATCGAAATAGAATGAATTAAAATAAATAGGATTCTTAAAAATGAAAAGCCAGATAAACCTGTAATAAAACCATGTTAATGACAAAAATTATAAAGATCGCTTAAAATATTAATAGTTATTTCTGGTCGAAACTGCCCTTATTTCTTAGCATCATTTATAAACTATTTTCAAAAAATATAAAAAACATTTTAGTTTTTTTTAATTTATTACTAACAAAGAAATCTTTTTATTAGTGTGTGTTTTGATAAAATTTTTATTTTATAAATAATTTACAAAATAAAATATTAAAATATTTTCTTTAAAAAATATAATATCAATTATTAAGACTAATTTTCAAAAGATAAATAATTATTTAAATTAAAACTTTTAAATTTAATTTGTTTAACAACTAAATAATTTTTATTATTGAAAAATAAGATTTTTTTAAGAAATTTAAGATTAAATTTTATTTTTAAACAAATTAAATTTAAAAGTTTTATATTTTACCAATCAAAAAAATAATATTTAATTTTTAAAATTTTTTTTAATTTACTGTTTGATGCATAAACTTTTAAATCAAGTTTATAGAAATTAATGGTTTGTTATGAATTAAAAATTAATTATCTTCATAATTATAAGTATTATTTACTTAATTGTTGGTGTAAATTACTTTGTTTCTTAAATAAGATAGGTAAACTTTTAAAATTTTAGAGGTCTCTTTAAACATCTTTTTTTTGTAACTTTAATAAAGATATTTAATTACTTTTATTAATTCTTTAGATAATTTAGTTTTATTTTCTTAATTAATTTATGCATAAATATTAAAAATAAAGATATTTTTTATTTTTAAAAAAAATTTAAGATCAGTCATTTAATTAAAAATAATCTTTTTTAATTTTAAATGAAATTTGAAGGAATGTGAGTTTAAAACAAAGACAATTTTTAATACACACCAAAGAAAAGATACTCTCTTAAAAAAAGACTAATTTAAAGTTTAATAGAAACACTTTAAAATTAAATTTGATAAATTATTAAATTTTTTAAAGAATATTTATTATTAAAATACAACGATTCTTTTAAAATAAACAATTTTTCTTCATTTTTTAGACAATCCTTGTTTTAAAAAGAATTAAATTGTCTTTTAAAAAATTATTTTTAATTTTTTTTAAATGTTTATAAAATATTTTCAAAGTTTTAAGTTTGTTTATTTAAAAATTTTAGATTTCTTTTTACAATTTAAATTAATCTTTTAGAAAAAAAACTTTGTTAATATTTTTCAAATAGAGTCTTAACTTTTAGATCTAACACCTCATATTTTCTTCGTTTTTGGAAATAATAAGTCAAAAGAAGTCTAAAAATTTGAAATTTTGACTATAGTTTCAACTTTTTTGCATATACATAGTATATTAATAAAAAACATATGATTTAAATATATTCATTGTTTTTTTATCTTCAATACTGTGTCCATAATCTAATACCAGCCTTGTCTAATTTATATTATAATATAATCAGAGTGTATTTTTATTTGAGTATCCTGGGTATAAAGAGTTACCTTACCCTCGGTACCAAAATTATTAAAAATTTTTTTTGTTGTTCAGAGATGGGAAATTTTACGAATATCTTTTCGCCATACCTTCTATATAAGAATATTAATACCTAGTTGACGGAAACATACGGTAAAATATATTTAAGATTATTTAATTGTTTTTTGAATAATATTTACTTATCATTTTATTTAATTTTTCTCTCAAGGTCTTAAAATTTTAAAATGCAAATTTTTTGACAGAGTTATTTTATTACACACTTTACATTTTTCATGCTTATAAATCTATTAATTTTTGTTTTTAATGTTTATTTACTAAAAAATATGTTATAACTAAACTATAAAACTTATTTAAATTATTTTATTAATTGATATACTAAAACAATTATGTCTTTTATTTATAAATTTTATTAAAAAATAGATTTTTTTAATTTACAAATAAAATAATTTAAATAAATTTTATAAAAAAATTACAAGAAATAATAAAAAAAATAATTAAATTTATGTTTTAAGTTGTACACTTTTATAAAAAATCATAAAATATTTCTCTTAAATATTAAGATTACTAAAAATATTTTTAAATAACTAAAAGTTTTTTAATTTATACTTTCAAAATATTTCTTTAAATTGATTTCTTAAAATTAAAATAACAATCTTCTTTTTTAATTTGATTCTTTTACCAAATTAAATTTTTTATTTGTTAAAAATTTATTTTTGTAAAAGAATCTTCATTCTCATAATCCATTTCTTTTAAATCTATGACTAATTTTTCTGAATCTGTGTCTGATATTTCATCATAAGAATAATCAGTAGAATTTAAAAAAGGAATGTTGTCATATTTTATTTGATTAACTTTGTTTAAATAAAAATTATTGTTTGTTTGGTCATAATCTTCACTGAATTTTCTTTTTTCTTTTTTAAAAGTAATTTTTTTTGAAGTGTTTTTTAAATTATCTTGTAAGTTTAAAGGAATATTCATTTCTTCTGGTATGTTATCATCACTAGAATCAGATATTTCTATAACATTTGTTTTATCATTCTTATTTNTTTTGTTCATTAAATGATTAAGGTAAAATAATTTTATAGTTTTAGGTTTAAAAGTTGTCTTAAAGGAGTATTTATTCATGTTTGTTTCTCTTCTTCTGTCCATGATAAATTCTTAGGGTAAGAATTAAATTTAAATAAAAAATTAATTTAATTTAGGTTTTAAAATTTCTTTTTGTAAGATATTACAATATATGAGTTTTAATTTTATAGATTTTGCAAAAATTTTAAATTAAAGCATAATTTACATACCTATTTTATTAGAACAAATCATTTACTTCTTAAAAATGTCAAAAAAAGTTCTTGAAATAATCAATTTATTTCCTTTAAATATGAAACAATGCTAAAAAAACAATTTAATAATTTATAATATTTCTTAATCAAAATTTATTTTATATATTTGACTTTCGTAATTTATGAAAATTTAATTATTTTAATTAAAATACACCAACACAAATTAAATAAACTAAAAATTTAACCAAGTTAAAACTTACTAGGCCTTTTTTTGTGTTTACAAAGTTACGAAATATTTTAACATAAAAAAATAAATTTTTATAGCATTTTTTTAAAAAAAAAGAAAAAGAAATTTAATAAATCCATTAAAAATATTTAAGATCAAAAAAATGATTAATTATAAAAACAAAAAAAAGTTATATTATTACATAATTTATTTTTATTCATTTAATTTTAATTGTTCAAATTTTTAAATAGGCGAAATTTTTCTTTTCTTGAAAAAAAGTAAAAAAACCTTACCCATGTATTTTACAATCATAAATTTTTTGTTAACAGTTAAAACAAGCAAAAAAATTAGAAAGAATTTTGTGCCAACCATTTCTAATGAACACATAGTGATTCATGAAGATAGAATGTTTGACCAAGACATGACAAGCAAAACAGACAAACAAGATACTTTGAGCCAATATTCTAAACTTAATCCTGTGAATCACATTAATTTTAAAACATTGGTGAGAAAGGATTCTGGGTTTGGTGACTGTGATGAACTATTGACAAATTCTGTGTTTAAAGATACCGCCGAACAAGGAACCGTTCGTTTCCCAATAAAAGAAGACAAAATAGAAAACAGAGATTCTGAATTTAAATTACAGCAAAGTAAAAAGGAATGTATGTTTGATAAATGTATCTCAACTGATTTAACAAAAGATCTTTTTTCAGGTACAACTGACCTAAACAAACAAAAACTTATATCGAAAATATTTCGCAAAAAAACAAAGAAACCAATAAGAAAAAATAAGAACAAATTAAAGCGTAATATAACTAACCGACCTAAAACAAGCAAAATATATGATGAATTATCAACGAAACCACAATCTCTGATAAACCATAGCAATACAAATGTATCTCCTCAAAATTTATCAATTAATGATCCACAATATTTAAAAGGAGATTTACAATCTAATAAGTTAAAAAGAAAAAATTTACTCATCAATCGTTTAAAAATGATTAAAATGAAATATGAATCATTATCTCTGAATACGAAAAGAAGAAAAAGAAGCAAAAGAAAGAAGTATTGTAAATCTCAAATTAGTTCACAAAAAAATTGTCAATCAAATGCAAAAGAAGAAAAAAAATCTAATTTACAAATCTTATTGGATGCTTTAAAAGAAGACTTTATTCTTTTAGAAAAAGGATACAACCCTATAAATTATCCAAGTAAACTGCAGGAGTCATCGAACTGACCATTCTGATAAGCTTAGTCATTCTTAAGGTCATTAAAATAGTTAAATTAATAATTAAAATATTTATTAACAGCGCTTATGTATAAATAATATTATTTATAGTTAAAATATCTAATACAAGCATTAAATTAAAGATGATTTAACAAATACTAATATTAAAAACAAAAGAAAGTTTAACATTATATTAAATGCGGTAAACCTTTTTTTGGTTGTAAATTCTTTATTTTGCGGTTCCCATTATTTATTTTATAAAAGTGTAATTTGAGAAAAGATTATCAAAAGTTGACTTTTTTTAAATTTATGAAAAACATACATTTATTAACTAAGTTATTTTTAACCATGAAGAATGTAAATTTTGTTATGAACCATAATTTAACTTAAGTTAGCAAGATAAAACAGATTTAAGAGTCAATAGAGTACACGGAATTAGAGGATGAAAGATTCGCAGTATCTTGATCTGTAACCTGTTATGTGAAAACATAGTTTATCCTTAGTTTTTTATGAATGGGTGGTTTATTGTATAAATAGTTGCTATAGCAAATGGTCTTTATTAAAGTTTCTTATCATTAGGCAACAAAAAAGATAAATGTATGTGTTTATATTTTAAAATAATTTTCTTTTTTCATTTGTTAATAAAAAACATCAAAAAAAATATAATGTTTTACTAGCATTGCAATAGTTTGATAAAATTTAAAACAACGAGTTATTTTTACTTTAAACAGACATCTTGTAACATAAAACAACCCTTAGTCTTGTTTTGAAATTATTCCTTTTAAAACTAAAATATAATTATACATAAGCTTTGTAAAACTTATTAGAAACCTAGATAGTAAAATTACTAACTTAATGTAAAAAAGGTGATTTTTATTCAGTGTTCTTTAAAATCTCTCATTAAAATAACTACAATGTCTTAGGCTTTGGTACAACATTATTGGTATCTAATTCACAGTTTAAGTAATTTTAAGTAAAAGAAAAGAAATATCAAATATAGATAATATATTCGAGAAATTGTTCACATCGAGCAGCTTTATAAACACTCAAACTATTTAATAAATAATATCTTTTTACAAAAATATTCTTTAAATAAGTTTCTTTTAATTAAATGCAACATTCTTATAGAACAAAAATTTAAATAAATATTCGCGACTTACAGAATTTATTCTTACAATTTCAAAATTGTATTGCATAATTATTTGCACAAATAAACAAATTTTCTCGACTCAATTTTCAAATATCAGTTTTGATTCTGTGTTAAGAATACATAGAAAATGTTATTATTACAGTTTTGACTCTTGTATTGCGTTTTCTATTGGAAGATTCTTTGAATTATGTTAATATTATAAAATCTGAATTATATATTTTTGAATTTTAAAAATAATTCTTATCTTATCATAAAGTAATTTTAATTATTGTAAATTACCCATGAAAATCACTGCTAAACCAACATTGCAAACAACAAAAAATTCTAAAAATCATGGTTTATCGTTTTTATTAGAAAAATTATTAATTACATTTTATTTTCTAGAAAGCATGGTCCTATTATTTATTGTGTTGTTTTTGTTCAATAAATACCTAAACAATAATGCTCTTATCAAAGAAGTTGTATTTATACCAATGGCATATGCTTTATTTTTTAGTGGTTTGTATTCTGAAACAGAAGAGAGAGGAAGATTTGCTGAATTAATTAATTCTGCACGCAGGGCATATTTTTTATTATTCATAAGTTTAATTGTGATGATTACGTTTCTTTTTCTTGGTTATTCCGAATTTTTTTTTGTCAAAACTATAACTGAAATCTTTTTAACAAAAAGTTTAAGTCTTGATTTAGAAATTCTCTTTTATACGATACTTATAAATTTAAAACCAATCTTTATACTTTATTTAGCGTACAAATTAGTTTCTAGGTTAAAAATTAGAAATAAAAAATCACAGCTTGATATTGCAGAAAGAAGTGTGAATTGTTTATCCATAATTTTTATATTTTCACTTATTTTTCTATTTTATCATCATAAAACCTTTTATGATGATCAGTTGATTTTGAAAATAGCTATTTATTGGTGGTTTAGTGACATCTTTCCGAATGTTTACACTAAGCGGTATATGAAGATGGATAAGTGGAAGATGATTGTTTATATTTATAAGATTTTTAAAATTTTATCTTTGATTGTTTATTTAGATTTTATTTTATTAGATACGATATTAAAAAATAATTCTGTTACGCAGAGAATTTATTAATTAAAAAAAGGGTTAAACATTTAAAGAATTCTATAAAGTTATCAGTTTTATTTTTGTCTAAATCTAGAGCTAAATTGAAAATTAAATTTTTTTAAACATAAAAATTTTTGTCATTTTTAATAATATGACCTTTTTAATATACTTTAACTGGTTAAAATTAACGATAGTATTTATTTTAAACATCAAATTGTAAAAATATCAAATGTCCGTACAACAAAACTTTGATAATTAAACAAAACAACCTCTAATATTTTTTACTTTTAGATTTTTATTTAGAAATATTCTTTCAAAAGTGCAAACAGATTATTTGAAAAATTATTTTTTTAAATATTTATTTGTGTTTCTTGAGTATCATTGAAAATTGAAATTAATTTTATCTATGTTTCAGTTTTGATCATGAAGATAAGCAGGTTGTAAAAGAATTCTTTTGAATCGCGAGACATCTCTTTCTAATAAAACTATGTTGAGAAATCCAGAGCATATTATACAAGATATCATAATATTTTTTTTGAAATAAAAATTTAAATTTTAAATAATAAAAAGGCTTAACATAGATTATGCTAATCTCTAACAAGGCATCAATGTTAAAAGAACCGAGATTGAATTTTTATTATTTTAACAAAGCTATATTAAATAAATGATTAAGACAGCTCAAAAGCCTAATTTATATAATGTAAATTTAATTAAACCAATTTTCATGCGTTAGAAATACAACCATCGTGTGTTATCTAATGGTTTAGATTCAAGTAGTTAATTTTTTTGTAAAAAACAGAAAACTTTATGATAGAGGTTTACAAAAAGATAAAATTTAAAAAAGAAAACTTATTAGATAATATCGAATGGTATATTGATAAGCGAGATAAGCACTTGTGTTTTTATTTAGTTTGTTTTTACAAAACTATAAATTGAGATACTGGTATTTAAAACGTTTAAAATAAGGAGGAGGTATAGTTGAACAATTTTGTCAAGAATTCTCATCTCTAAGCGGTAGAAAATAAATTGTTTTCTATATTACAAACTGAACTTTAAATCAGGTAAAAGTTTTTATAAACATTTTTAGATACTAAAATAAAAGCAATAATATTTAAAATTTGTTTATTTCGCTTATTTTTTTAATTCTTTAGTTTTAATTTTGATTCCAATCAAATTCTTTAGATATACATTTTTAAGCCAGTTATAATTCCCTTTCATAATTTTATATTTGATAAAATTTATATGACTCGACAGCTATAGTATGATTACCAGTATTTTTATAAATTAAATCTTACCCATAGCAATAGATTTTTACCTAATACCATTTTTAGTCAGACGCAAATAACTCTTATGTTTCATTGTTCATATTATATTGCCACTTATAACATATCATATATGATATCTAAAAAATTTGTGCCTTTATGTTGTGGATAGTAGTAAAAATAACGCAATAAATCACTTATCGTACACAACTATGTAAAGGCCATTTGTCCTATTGTTTAATTTTCTGTGGCTTTTGAGTTAATAATTTAACATAATCTCACCAACCCGTTTTATTTTATTAATGTCACCTAGTTTATTGAATAAAATCACATTTCCTTAAATTTGATAGATTATATTATTATTCTATTTATTGTTTGTCTTTAAGTTTTTAATTTATTTTAGATATTAGTATTCCAATATTATACAACCATCGCAATATTATTTTAATAAAAAGTTAATAGCGAAATATACAGCCAAGAAAAAACAAAATTTTAAATGAGATTTTCTTCCCATGCCGTTTTTTATATTATACTTTAAAAGCACTTACCCTTTGTCACTTTATAAACTTCAAAATGCTAAATGTGCATAAGCATTGTATATTCTTTATTGTTTATAAAATTATTATCCTTAATCCAGTATATTAATTTATATTTTGTAAATCTAATCTTCATTCTTACTATTTTATTTAAGATCATTTTATGGTTTAAGACTAATGATTCATTATCAATAAAGAGGTTTTCCAGTGGAATGAAATCTATTTGAATTAAAGATTTCAATTTATATTTTCAAATGTAAATTAAGAGTTTAGAAATTTTAACAAAGCATTTCATTATATAAGAATCAGTACACATATTGTATAATAATGTTCTGTATTAGCGAAAAAATTTAGAGTACATGAAACATAAACTGAATTTAAGGTGCTTTTAGTATTATTTTATTCCTTGTTTGGTAAATTGTTTTTTGCTATTGTAATAAAAAAAATCAATCTTGATTAAAATTATTTTGAGGAGTTTCGGACCAGATACCTATCATTTCTTTTTATAAATTAATGATTTGTTATTACATTGACATTTAAATGTAAAATATAAGAATCAAAGTTTCTCTTCATTTTAATTTTAATAAGTAATACATCGGAATATCATTTAAATCATAAAACATCTTAAAGTATACTCTATTGATGCAGATCGTAGTTTTTACATAAAAATACAAAAAAAATATTCAAATATTTTATCTAATTTTAGATTTTTAACCCCTAAACGTAAATTTTTACCACTTTCTATATATTTATTATTTTCTAACTTTAGTTATTGAACTAATATTTGTTCAAAATGTGATGTAAAAAGTTTAAAAACGTACATACACTCTTTTAAGTAAAAAATGCAAAATTATTGATCAATTTTATGTCTTACAAACTGTTAATATTATTAACACTTTTAAAATATGTATTTTATTATTTCATTAACTTTAATCATCCAGATTTTGAGTCAAACAATGTAGACTGTGTTAGTTTCGGTTATACAAGCTGAATTAATCACATGTAATTTTGTGGGCATGAATCATGAATATAAGTACTACACTTCAAATCTGTAATATATTATGAAACATTATGGTAGATTTTTAAACAAATGTCTTATAACTCTTTAGATTTTTAGCAATTATACAAATTAACTAAAAATTTGATTTTTAATAATCATCTTTCTTTTAATTGGTGTATTAGGTGAAAAATACTAAATAGTTATTGCAGATTAAACTACACAAAAACAATTGGATTTTTATTTTGACATGAGGTTTGTAAAAAATTTAGATAGTTTTAAGTTTTTTATTAATACATTAAAAATCTTTACTTAATAATATTTTATTAACTTAGTATTCAATCATACCATTTTTCAAACTTGACAAGATATATTTATTCTTTTGTAATATTACCACTAGATTTTTCTCAAAGTATTTTTTAATTCCACAAATATTCTGTGTATGATTTTAAATATTTTAAAAATTTGAAAGATAGAACAACACATATTGACTTAAAAAAATAATAATATTTGATGAAATATATTCTTTTATTTAAAAATCATATTTTTAATAACTTATTTAAAAATTTTTTAAAACTTTACACAAATTAAACCTCTAATAACTTCAGAATAAATTAAATTGTAAACAATAAACTGAATTCAATCAATAAAATACATTAAGAAACTAATATGTTTATCAAAATTATAATT
This sequence comes from Tubulinosema ratisbonensis, assembly GCA_004000155.1. Taxonomy (NCBI): domain Eukaryota; kingdom Fungi; phylum Microsporidia; family Tubulinosematidae; genus Tubulinosema; species Tubulinosema ratisbonensis. The sequence goes on along the minus strand of RCSS01000199.1, from coordinate 4,160 downwards.
TAATAAAGTAAAAAAAACTTATTTTTTTGAACAAGAAACATATCGCTATTTTAGATTTTAATTCGGTAGACAATAAAAAATTCTACTTAAAATTAACTTTTATTTTTTTAAAAAATTCAAAAGAAAATTTATATTTTCGTAGAAAAAATGTAAATTTTAAATATAAAAGAACGTATAATTAAAATACTTTTAGTTTTTAGTTTTATTTAAACTAATAAAAGTTGGTTTGTTAATGTCATTACCCAAATCTTTTCTTTTTTTCAACCTACTTAAAAAATTAGTAAAAACATCTTTAAAATATTTTACTCTTTCTCTTTGCTTTTCACATTCTTTACAATCAACAACTAAATCTCTTGTGTTTGCTTTTTGCACTTCTAAAAGACTTTCATACAATTCCACAGAAATTTCATTTTTTACTAACCCAGGTTTCATCGACTCAATTGATATCTCAAATCTTTGTGAATATTTTTCTAACCTTTCATGTATCAAATAGATTAATAAATTAAATTCATCTAAAATTTCATTACTTTCATTTAAAATGGTCTTATAAAATTTTATAGAATGAATTTGTAATTTTTTTAAATAACCCTTTTCAATTTTTTTGAAATATTTTAACATTTCTTTCGTACAGAAAAATATTTTGTTAATTAAATCAGCTTCGTTAATATAAAAAGCAGACTTCTTTTTGAGTAATTCGACCAATCCTTTATCATATTCTGAGTCGTATTCCTCGTTTTTTAGATGAATTTTGTTTAGGAATTGTTGGGTATAGTCGTATAACATTTGATTAATTATAGCTCCTTTATTGTTTATTGTGCTATGTTCTCTTGTATATATTGATGCCAATACAAAATTTCTTTTTATGATTTTGAAAATTTTAATTAGTGCATCGTTATTGTTAGCTTGGAATTCTGTTTTGGTTCTCTCAAATTCAACAATTTCATTTTTAAAGATTTGGAGAAATTTTTCAAAATTCTTTTTTTTTAAATCAGTGGCTAAGTTTTGTAAATTAAAATTTGTTAAATTTTCTTGTGAATTGTTTGTGTAACCGGACAAAGGCTCAGAGCTATAAAGAGTGTCATCAGCTAAATAGCCGGAATCGGGTTTCATTATTAAGTCATTCTCTCCTACCGAATATATCGTTTCATTTTTATACATAACGCCTTTCTCGTTTAAAAATATATCCTCTGTTCCATTCATAGAATCATAATCCTTGACCGATCCCACATTAAAATTTAACAACGCAACAGTTATTAAGCTTAATAAACAAAGAATAACAAAGAAGTATTTGATAAATTTCATGGGTAATCCTACATTTCTAAATTTATACTTTTTTTCTCTTAAAATTTGATCAAAATTTTTGATTTTAATTTTTAATTTCGAAAGCTTTAAAAAAATTTATAATCAATTTTATTAATAAATCATAAATTTTGAATTTTCATACAAAACGAAAAAATATTTTCGAGATTTAGGATGAGAAAATTAGACTTATTTTTGTGAAAATACTCTGTTTTTCTATAAAAATCATATTTTTATAGTTCATAAATAATTGTTATCTTTGATTTTTTATTCAATTGTTTATTTGAGTGTGTGTGAATCATTTTATTAAAAGTGTAATTACTATTCGTCATTAGAGAATAAAATTGCCTGATTTCCCAATCAAGAAAAAATTATCAAAAAAAATTTATAAAATCAAATTTAAAATTAAATGTTATTTTATTTTCAATACATTTATACAGAAACATTGATCTAATACTTTTAAAAATATTAATTTATTCTAATTAAATTGAATTGAGTTTTTATACAAAATTTCTTTTAGTCTCATTTGTAAAATAAATTAATATTTTTAAAAATAATAATTTATTTTACAAATTAAAAAACAGAAAAATTTTCAATATTTTTATTTCATTAAAATATAAAATAAATAAAGTAAAATTAATTAATGTAATTAAAAAATAAATTAATTCATAATTTAATCAAAAATAAAATTTTTAATTTTGTAAGATAACTTTTTGTACAAGAAAAATCATAAAAATATTTGTGTAATTTAATTTAGAAAGCTAAATAAAAAATATGCATTTAATTCTTTTAATTAATAATTAAAAATAGCATATTAAAATTAGAAAGGTAAATCGATTTTAATTTAATTTTTAAGCTTGGTCTGATTTGCTAAATTAAGAAACATTGGATTAAAAAAATTAAAAAAAAGAAATACCCTTAAATGTTAATAAAAATATTTTCTTTTTTAAAATTCATTTTAGGGAGCATTCCAAATGCAAGTTTATGGTTTGATAATGAACCAATCTCAACATCAGAAGAACCTTTACCTTTAGATCTGTCGCAAACAAGTGGCATATTATCAATTTCTGAATACAATGCTTATAAAAGATACCAATACTCTGATAAAATTATGAATGAATTTTATGGCTTTGCACAAGACGGTATAAATCATAAAGAAATGGAGCGTGTTCTTATTAGTTCAGACAGTATGAGGGATATAGATGAATTAGCTATGCTTGATCATAGTGGTAAGTTGCCCGCTTTTAATACTTTTAAATCATCTTTAAATTTAGCTCAATATTCTCAGCCAGGATCAAGTAGAAGTTTAGAAACACAAGGCCCTGCTCAACCATTTCAATATTTTTTCAACATAGAAAATTGTGATTCTATACCAATTACTCACGAAGAATCAGAAAAAAGTTTGAAAGTTAACAAATTACCTGATCAATTTAATTCTTCTAACCCAAAACAAGCTACAAATACTAAAAATTTAACAATTAGCTCTGAAAAATCAACAAAAAAAGTAAAACAACAGTCGAAGAAAGCAAAAAAATCTTTGCCAAAAGAAANAGNAANNNNG
>RCSS01000198.1:0-17933 GCA_004000155.1 Tubulinosema ratisbonensis | reverse complement strand
AGCCCAGAAAAAGGCTTTCAATTCTACTCACTAGCCGAGCAAGAAAATTCTAAATGCAGGTTTGTAGTAGTATGTGATGTAAAAATGTTGCTTAAACTAGAAGGTATTTTTAACGATTCCCTTCGAAGACTTAACGATGAAAATACTAAAAGGTTTTTAAAATTGATGTCAAACGAAGATCATTTCAGAAGAAAACTTAAAGATGATAGGATCTCAGAATTCCTTGATGAGTTAAAAAACAAAGGAACAAAGCAATACACAAAAGTTTCTAGGAATGAAAGCGAGATGGATGTGTTAATTACTCTTTGTGAAAAAGATAAAGCAAAATTTGAATCTCTAATCCCAGAAAATGTTTCAATTTTAAATCAAATGACATCATCGGTATCTGATATTCCTTACAATTTAACGGACGATTTTAAATCTTCTTCTGACACAATAACCGCTCCTGATTCAGTAAAACTCATTGAAATAGCTAATGATCAATTATATGATTTTGTAAAAGAAAGAGTAGAAAATCTTAATAACTGGGTTTATAATTTAGATCTAGTAATGTTAAAATGTGATCAATTACATTGCATAGGAAGAGCCAGAATTGAGGAACATCATTCATATTTTATCCCCAGTAAAACTCCAACACATACACCCGAATCTGATTGTTTATTAAAAGAAAAATCTCAAGATGCTTTTCTTCAACATGAGGAGGCAAAAATTCATGAAATGTCTAAATTTGATTCTATGTATGAAGAAGAGGTTGCTTTAAAGGCACAAGAAAGTATCTCAGAAGAATTCAGAACAACCAAAAAAGAAACAGAGAAACCAAGAGAAGTAAATGTACTCAGATCTTCTCAATTACTTTCTCCATTAAAAATTACAGGTGAAGATAATGATACAAACAAAACAACAACAGAAGAAGACATAAAGGTTAAGGTTGCAACAGCCGAATCTTTAACTGAAGACTCAACAGTTTGTGACACTATGAAACAAGAAGTAAAAAGTAAAGACGATGTTCAAAGCTCTCTTAAAAACGAGCCTAATCCTCATAAGATATATGAAGAAGCCTTATTGTTATTTGAGAAAATATCAAATTTAACACCTCCTTTAGGTCCTCGTGTTGTATCTAACATAATTAAAGAATTCAAAAGATTACACGATCAGAATAAGAAAAGTTCACATAGGAAAATACCCGAAAATTCTTCTGTATTTTCAGCTATTGATGAAGCTTTGAGGAATATTTTTATTTGGATTGAAAATAATCAGAATAATTAAAAAACTAAGTGTATTTTTTTAATTTTAAAAATTAAATGTTTAAATTATCAGTGTTACATTAAAAAAAAACTGTAATTTTAAACTAAGTAAAATACTATTCGTATATTTATAAATGAAATAAATCATGTATAATTTTATAGAGGTTTTTAATAAATTAATTATTAAATGATATTTTGTTTTTAAAACTAATAAATAAATACAAAATTTTACTAAAACCTTTCTTTAAAATTAGTTTGTAAATTAGATTTAACAATTTTTATCTAAGTTTAAACAGACCTTTTCAAATAAGTAATAATTTTTCATAAATTTAGAAATTTTTTTTGTTGCCTAAGGATGGGAAATCCATACGAAGATCTTTACGCTATACCTTCTATATAAAAATATTAATACTTACTTAACGAAACATAAGGTGAATATATTTCTACATAATTAGGCATAGCTCAAGATACAGCGAGCCTTTCACTCGCTAGAACTCACCCTTGTGCACTCTATTGACTACCTAAGCCTACCTTACCTTGTAGGCTTTGATGAGAGGATTTAAAGAAGTTATAATGTCAAAGCGTCTTCTCAAGTTTAAGCTTATTTATTTTTTATATTTACGATTTTGAATTTTTGCACATATTGTATTATGAACATGTCTTTTTTTCCAAATTACTTTTCAATTGATACAAATCATTCTCCTTCGATATTTTTTGCTTTTACCGCGACCAAATAATGTTTTTTAAATTTACATATACCACACTTTATATTGGGGTTTTTATACTTTTTTTACCTTTAAACTACAACCATTAATAATTTAATAAAATTATCATTAATTTTTTAGTTTTGTAAAATTTGATACATTAAACTACATTTTACCCTTAAAGTAGAATTCATGGTTCTACTTTACTAATATTCTAAATGTACGGATTATTAAAAAATTGATCGTAAAATATAAAATAAAATTTCAAAAAATGAATTGTTACAAAAATAATAGAATAAATCAGGCTTTTATCCCCAAAGGAAAACCACAACAGGAAAAATTTTAAGAAATGATTACTTGTCTTATTTGAAGAAATACTACAAAATTTGTCATTAAATATGTAGTTATAAAATCAAAATAAACCGCTTCAAATTAAAAAAATGAATTAATTGAGTAAAAATTGATAATCTATTCAATCATTTGTTTTTCCATTAGATTTTTCGGTAATATGCTTTTGTTTTATGCTTATTTGTTTGTTAATCTTAATTAAATAGTCAAAATTTATTTAGCTTAGTATAAAATGATTTTTAGATCAAACCAAACCAAAATTAATATTTAAGGATTTATGTTTTTTTAGCATCATTGAACGCATTTTTAAGATTTTTCTAGAAGAAGTCTATGAAGATATATTATGTAATTTAATATATTTTTAACAAGATCATTATTTACTTCTTATTTTTTCCAAATAAAAATAACCTCTCTTGTTGTTCTTCGTAAAAAAACATTTATAAAAGAAATCTTTATTTTAAGCATTCTTTCTAAAAATACACCAATCATATTTATTCCTCTTTATATTTAAACTACAACTTCAATGTCTTCTCTATTTCGATCTTTTCTTTCATAAAGGTAAATGAGATAAAAATACTAATAAAGTTGTCTAATTAATTATTCCCACCAAGCGAAAATATACCATGATAAATAATAATTCTAAAATTAATAAATTATTATTTTTTATCTTCTATTTATTTAAGAAAATTTTTTTATCTTTTTTTAATTTTACCATTTATATTAGAAATTTATTCTTTAATAAATAAAATTTAATTTTAAATATTATTACTTTTATAAATAATTATAAATAAAATTAGGTTAATCTTTTATTTTACATATCTAAGCTAACAATATCATACAGCATTAGTTTATTCGCACTAAATAACATTTTTGTTAAATATTTTAGATGACACAAATATTTTTAAATAAATTTAAAAAATTTTTTATTTAGTAATTTTTGATCAATGATTAATTTTTGCTTATTGGGTAAAATTTATATTTTGAAAAACACATATATTTTTTTTATTTTAGCTATAAATAAACGATAATTTAATAAAAAAGTTGTTTTCAAGTAAAATTTTTTTGAAAAGTACCTACAAAAAGCAAATTTATTCTATTTTTTATAATAAAACAAATTAAATATTAAAGTTAAAGAATAAAATTTTTTTAATAATTAATTTATGAATTTATAATATTTGAAGATTTGTATTTTAAAAATTTAATTTTATGTTTATTATGAAAAGTAAAATGGTTTTGTTACTTGTTTTCTCACTTATACAAACAAATCTTTTACCAGTTAGCCCAACAGTAGCCGAAGATCAAATGGTAGATGATGAGATGTCTGTAGGGGGAGTATTAGAACTTGTTAATGTTAATTTGCCATTTATTTCTCCTATTCCNAGCCCGAATAATTTAATTACCCAAAACGAAGATGAACTAAATATCACAGCTAGTTCTAACCTAAATATCACAGTTAGTTCTAATCCAACTTATAATAATGATTCATCTGTTGAGCAGTTAAGTAATCCCACTGTAAACAGTTTAGGATTGTCTCATTCTACGCCCTTTCGTAATATTACAGATGATACGGTAATAAATCATCCAGAAGAGGGTGATTATTCTGATGAAGAGAGGAGTCTTGCTTCTGTAGATGCTATTTTAAATTATATGACTTTTATTAATCCATTAATATCACCATTGGATGATACAATTCATAACCCATTTTTTACTATTTTTGATAAATGTGATAAGTGTAAATCTCAAAAAGAAAAATGCAACTGTTCGTTTTTAAAAAACAGCATTGATTCAGATGACTTGCCTGATGTTTGATTAAACAGTTATAATAAATTCATTTTTTGTAAAACTATAATAACAATATTTCCATTCAACTTTAATTAGAAATTTGTTAAAAAAACTTTTTACTTTTTTCTGAGAATTTTTAAAGAAAAATAAAATTTTATTTTGATTTCTAGCCATTGTAAAATTATAAAACAACATGTTAAAAAATCTAATCAATCATAAAATTATTTTTTAGTTAAAAATTAAAGATCTGAGTTGTAGTATCCTATTTTGAGAAAAAGATTTGTATTAGAAATGTTTAATTAATATCGAATGAAAAAATTTCTCTTTGTTTTATCCGCTGCTAGATGTTGAGCGACTGACTGTGACACGTGAAACTTATTTATTTAAAACTATCATCTATATAAAGTACAATATGCTTTTTTCTCCTTTAAACTAAACAATGATTTTGTGATCTGTACTTCCGAAACCGGAAGCTGCCCAAATTGGTGTATTGCATCACAACATTAACAATTATATTAAAACTTCTTTATTTGATTTTGGGTTACAACAAAACATATATATCTGTAATTATTCTTGACATTTAATTTGGTCAGAAACATATTTAACTATCAAAAAATTGGTGCATTATTGAACTTGGGTCAAAGAATTTATAATGAATATAAATTTGTTAAAAATTTATTTTACTGCGTATAAAAAAATAAATCCAAAATAAAAATACGGAATGGGTGGTTAGAAAATAAAAATCGATAAATTCGATTTTATTGTTTGTAGCTAAAGCTGAGGTTTAGGGTATACTTAGGTTCTGATAGTGCGATGGTTAAATTTTATTTTAATCAAGGCTCGATATATTTAGAAGTTAAAAGCATTAAAATTAAAACAGTTTATAATTTTTCATGTTAAATGAGGATTAGTTAATTATCTAATGCGATATCATAAGTTTCTGCAAAATGTCTCTCTTTGAATAGAAAAAAATATAAACTATTTATTTATCACTTGTTTAGTAATCTTTAAAAATTCTAACAAAACAATTGAAATTAATATTAATGGTTTGTTTGTAAAATCAATCAAAAATAGAGGTTTAGATAGAAGAATTAATAAAGCAAAAGATATTTATTACGTATATAAATGTTTAAAAATATCTGAGAAACTTGATGTAACATAAAAATCTTCTTATTCTGAATGTTTGATAAAACATGGTTAATTTAATATTATAGTTTATGTTTTTAATAGAAGTCGCTTTATACTTCTTTCGAATTTTTTATGTCCGAAAATATTAATTCTGTAATATAATATTGAAAAGTTTCTGAAGATTTTAAAGTTGTAAAACAACAGTCTTCTGCTCATACACACATTTCTTTTTGAAGTTTAATGTTTTTTAGATAAAGTAACAGCAGGCCTTATGATTTTTAAATTATAATTGTATGAATTACTGATCTAAAAAAATATCTTTTTATTGAGAATTCTAGAAACATATTTCTTTAATAAAATTGTACCTTAAAAAAATTTATATATTTTCAAAGGTCTCGATTTCTTAATATGTATTTTTAGATTCTTAAAATTTTTAAATTTATACGCTTCTGTTAAATTTAGCTCATATGTTTTTTATCTCAAATCTAAATTGCTTATAATTCATATTGTAAAATATTGTCGAAGTTTACAGGAGGGCTTCTATTAATAAAGAATATTCATAAAAATTGTGCATAAAGTTTTTATTTTTTGCTCTTTTGTGTGTTTTTTGTTGGTAGTGCTCTCATGATAATAGCGATAAGTTTTTATAATTCTAGTTTAAAAAGTATTTTTTCTTGAAAAAAAAATAAATTTTGAATAAATTCATCTACTTTATTCTCTTTTCTTCTTTTAGAAGCAGTCCAATCTTTTTATGTTTAGCAAAGTCTTTATTCTTACTCTATATTTTTTTCTACATATACTAATTCCCAAAATTGTGTACGGACATGACCATTTATTGACTTTTTTTTTCGGATTTGAGTTACTTCGATAACAGTTTGATTTTTTACGAAGCGTAATTTCATCGAATTTATTCATTTTAAGATTTATTAAATTTTTTTCTTGAGAATGCTTTCTAAATTTTTCTAATTTTAAAGACGATAAATTTAACAGTGATTCTTTTGTTATGAAATCATAAGGAATTAGAAATATGCTTCAGTTAACTGTAAAGTTGAGTTCCAAATTAATTTCTTTAATTTGTTTATAAAGATGGCTTACTTGAAATATTTCAAAGTTACTTTTCAGATTTCTTTTATTACCTAAGGTTAGATAATTCATACAAAGATCCATTAATTTATCTTTCATATAAAATATTTTTACCATTTATAAATGAAACATATTGTATAGTATATACATAATTAGATACAGCGCAAGATACCGAAAGTCTTTTCACGCTAAAACCTACTTTAGCACTCTATTGACTGCCAAGTCTACCCTACTTTATAGACCTTGGTTACAGCAAGCATTAAATAAATATTGTTGTAAAGAAATATAACTTTAAATAGAAAATTTCTATAAAAATAAATTATTTTCATGAAATCACAAGTTCGAATCCACAGAGTTACACAGCAGGCATGTCCCTAAATCGTCATACATTTTTATAATTTTGAATTATTGTTAACATTATTGATTTTCACTCTTTATATAGACTGTTTTCGATTTATAAATGTTCAACACTATCTTTTTATTTGGTACTTTTTGATCAATAATCCATTTTCTGCAAAAAAACTTTATATTAATTATAATACATCTATATTATATCAAATTTAGCTAAAATAAAAAAAAACACATCAATTTACGTAAACAATGTCTAAAAAGAAGCAAAAAAATTTTTAAAGAATTAATTTACTAATATAGAATATCTGAGATTTTTGTATTTTAAAAATTAAATTTGATGTTAATTATGAAAAGTAAGATTGCTTTGCTATTTTTTTTCTCACTTACACGAACCATTTTTCTACCGGCTGATCCAACAGTAGCTGATGATCAAAAGGTTGATGATGTGATGTCTACAGAAGAAAGGGTACAACTTTTCATAGTTGAAATACCATTTGTTTTTCTTATCCCCAACCCCAACATCCAGATTATTCCAAACGTTGATGAATTAAGCATTATGTTAACTTCTAATCCAACTCATAATAATAATTCATCTGCTATACAAATGAGCAATCCTACTGTAAACAGTTTAGGCTTGTCGCATTCTATCCCCTCTCGTAATATTACAGATGATACGGCAATAAATCATCTAGAAGAGGATGTTTATTCTGATGAAGAGAGGAGTCTTGCTTCTGTAGATGATATTTTAAATCACATAACTTCTATAAATCCATTAGTATCTCCATTGGATGAAGCAATTCATAACCCAATTTTTAATATTTCTGATAAATGTGATAAGTGTGAATCTCAAAAAGAAAAATGCAATTGTTCATCTTAAAAAACATCGTCAATCAGAATTTTTGTCTGGTGCTTAATTAAACAGTTATAACAAATTAATTTTTTAAAAAACTAAGAAGAACATTTTTATTTAATCTTAAGTTTTCTCTACAACTAAATCTGTTTATCTTTTGATTATTTTTGAGAACTTCTTTAAAACAATAAAAAATCAACTTGATTTCTTACCATTTTATTATTATTTAATAATATGTTAAAAATCTAATTATGATTAAATTATTCCATAATTAAAAATAAAAGAGTTGACTTACAACATTTTATTAAATAAAAGATTTAAAGGTGTTTAATTATCTATAAATGAAATATTTTTTTATAATCGTCTAGTTTTAATCTATAGTTCGATTATCCATAATTTATCTAATTTAATGTATTTATACTTTTTGATTGATATTACCATTTTAACATTATAATATTCAATTTTTATAAATTAATCACATGCTACATGTAATTGTGTATGGTGCGATAATGACAATGAAGATTAATGGTTCATTTATTTTGTATCATAAGAAAAGAGATGAATCTTAATTATTCTTAGCCATTTATTTAACCGATAACATATTTTACTTTAAAATTTTTGACTTTTTATCAAACCAAGGTTATACGTATTAATGACGAATTTAGATTTTATTAGACATTTTATTCAACAAAAGGTCATGAAAAACGATCCAAAAAAATATATAATCTATATTTATGTTGCAATTAAAGAATTGTATTTTTTCTATTTTGTTGTCAAGGCTAAAAAAGGGGTAGACTTAACTGCACACAACACAGGTGTTAAGTTTTGTTGTGATTAATAATCGAAATATTTAGAAATTAAATGGTATAAAACAAAAATATATCATGATGTTTACTACCGAATAAGCAAAGATTAATTTATTAAAAACAAAAATATATGCACGTAAAATTTATCTAACTAAGACAACAAAAAGTAGAATTTTTAATGATCTTTTTATGAATAATGAATTGATCTTTTAACATAAATAGTGACTAGATTGTTGTCAAAACTACGAAAACCATTTAAAAAAAAACAAATCATCATATAAGGAATGCTAACCATTGATTTAGGTGTTTGCACAAACAGAGAAATAATGCAAAAAAAAAGCTAATTTTGTTTGAACAAAAAATTTATCTTTTAAGTATAATATAAAATATATCAACTCAATAATATAATTATAGCGCAGAAGGATATTGTACTACACTCTTTATTTTATTTTTATGTATATAAATGCAAATATTTTTAACATCATGTTATAAACTTTCTAAATTTTTAAACCGAAAAAAAATTTACTTACTATCTGTTTTCAAAGATTTTTGTATACTTCCATTAGAATCGAAAAAAGACAAAATTGTCTTAAAGACCTAGAAATATCATGACTTAAAAAACATTATTTTTGATATTTTTATTTCATCGAATAACTTTAAAACGTGTTTCCTTTTTTATCATAGTTTAAGAGTGTTTAGATATTTGTTTTTTTAGAGAAAGTTTATAATTAATTGAATTATTTTTTTAATCGTTTTTAATCCAAATTTTTTCAATAAAACCCTTCTTAAGTTTTTGAAAATGGTCTTGATTGAATATTTTGTTCTCTCATAGCATATTTTATAGGTCTTAATGATGAAAGCAATGTCAATAATATGAACAGATATCAAGATTTAATAATATATATTATTAAAAAGAATTAAAAAAAGCTATGATATAGGCTAGAATTTTAAAGAGTTTGACAGTATTTAGCTAATTTTATCGATTGTGAAAACTTAAGTTTGAATATCGACAAAAACGAAATTTTAAAAACTGATAGCTTATTTTTATATGATATGATTATATGCTATTCTATTATTGTTTTTAACCAATTTTAAAAAATTTTTTCTACTATTGTGAAGAAGGTAAAGCAAAATTTTAAAATTTTTATTTTTAAAAAATCAAGCGCCTTCTCGTTCAGTTTTCATAACATTATGTTACTATTAACACTGTTTGATTTAAAAAACTGTAAACTTCTTTTATAATATTTGACTTAGCTTGAAAACTAAATGATCAAATCAACTTAGAAGTTTTTAATTATGGTGAAGTAGAATTTATTTTTTGTTAAATTATTATCTAAAAAAATTCTTTAACAAGACACTTTTCATGATTTAACTAACGTTAATAAATATTTCTATTAACAAAAAGAAATAAATATACTATTTTTGTAATATTCAATTAGAAAATTCTTGCAAATCATATTTACTTTTTATAAACCCCAAAATGGAAATTGTTTTTTGTAAGAAAAAAATTAAGATTTTTAAAATTTTCTATTTAAAGATAAAAAATTAAAAAAAATTTTCCCATGAATATCCCTAAAATGCAAATTAAATTTTTTATGTTATTTGTTTTAGTAAAATTAAATGACAAAGTTGACCAACAAAATAATGTGTTTACATTAAACTATACCCAAACCCCAACCATATTGCCTACAAACCCGTTAGAAGAGTATCAAAACTATGTGGTTTCTTTCGACGAAGTTGATGAGAAATCTGATGTATTAGATTACGATCTGAGCTCCTCGTCATTGATTAGTGTTTCTAGTTTAGAAAGTGATGAATTAACTGTATGTGGTAATTGTGATAAGAAAATCGAAATGTGTTCATGTAGATTTGGTTCTGATAATGATTCTCAAGATGTTTTCATATCAGAGACTGATAATGAAATATATAGTTCATTATCAGATGAAGTATCTCGTTAAAACTAATTAAAATTTTATTCTAAACAAATTTTTATAAAAGGTTTAGTTTAAAATATAAATTTTAATAAAAATACAAATTCTTCAAATATGTATTTTGAGTGAATTTTTTTTCTTTTAATCGCTATGAAAAAGGAGGACAAAGAAAAGTTTTAATCTAATTTAATATAATGAATATTGGATTCTGATCAAACAAAAAAGTAAATTTTTAATTGTTATTGTAGTGATTTTATGTATTAAAAGAGCTTTAAAAATTTATATTTGATAAGAACGAATAAATATCATAAATAAATTAGCATTAAAGTTATGTAAAAAGTAATAAAAAAATTTGAAAAAAACTTCTTAAATGAGATAGAGAACGATAAATAAACCCTTTGGGTAAATTTAGTTAAAGAATTTTAAAACTTTTTTTATTTTTTTAATTTTTGTACCCCTATGTTTTTTTTATTTTTGACTTCTATGTTTACAAGCGAAACTCCACAGCAAAATCCTATTATATGTTCTGATAAAACTCTATCCAACACAAACATTTCATTACAAGAAGAAAGAATAGAAAAATCACAAAAATTGATTGAAGATTTTAATCTAGAAGATTGTTTATTTGAATATTGTGAATTTGATCAAAATACTAAAAATAAAGGTGAAGATTCTGTATTTTGCACAGGTTGTAATAGATTGGAACATACTTGCATTTGTATAGAACTTCTTGATGATTTCGTTAATAGCGTAATTGAATCCCAAACATCAGGATGTATAAAATATTATGATTTAAAAAACAATCAACTTCGAGATAAGGGAAAAGATAATGATAATGATAAAAATTTATCAAAAGAGGAACTTGATTTATTTTGTTATGAAGAAATGTTTGAAAGTGATTTATCTGATGATAAAGAAAATTGAAAATTTTTATCAAGATTTTTTTGTTGATTACAAAAAAATTTTAATAATTACAATGAAGAATTAAGTAGTATGAATTATTCAAAAGTATTACAATTCTTGCATTTTAATTTGATGTTATTTAAATTTTTTTTAAAATAATAAGAAGGTCAACATTTATTCAACTTCACCTTCCCGAGGGTTAGGTTGAGTATTATCACTTATTAAATTTATTATAAAAAATTTAAACAAATCTAACTGATATTTTAATAACTTAAATTTGAATAATAGAATTCATTTAAAATAATTTTTAAAATACGATTACAGAAACTATTCTATTTGTCATACTTCCTTTTCAAATACCAACAGAACAAACAGTTATTTTGGTTCAGGGATACGAGACTGCTAAAACGACCTATTAAAGGTTACACCTTTAACAGAAAACCACACGCAATTATTAAATAAAATAACTCTTTAAAAATAATACATTAAATATTTTAATAAATTGAAATTATTGGTCTAATAAATTATAAGCTTTCATTTGATTAAACTGTTAAATCAGAAAATAAAAAATTTAGTATTGTTCTAAATATGTTTCTGATGCTGTTACTGTTTTTACTACGTATATATTTGTATCTAAAACGAAATTCCTACAAAAATATTTAAAGATTCGAACCAAAAATACCCCTTTTTTTTATTTCATACTTAAGATGTCCCCATGATTTTTAATATTATTAGTATAAATGCCTTAAAATTTTTTTTCACTAAAATTAATCTTATGTTCTTGTAACTTATTTTTATAAAATATGGTTTTGTTAAATTATAATTTTTATCACATTTAAAATTGATTGAGTGTTGCTTTCGTTTTCGGAAAGCTATAGGTTAGTGCAATATACACTGTGAGTTCCTATTATAGATACGGGTATTTCTTTAAACTTCTCGTGAGGTTTCATAATCTTCATCATTGTGTTCACTTTATCTTTCTTACAAATTTAACAAATATATTTGTAATACCCATATTTTTGTCCTTTGTAGTGTTGTTTTAGGTACCATATTTACCTCCAAAACTTTTGTAGCCTCCAAGCTTCAGATATTTCCATAAAATATTCAAGCTTTATCGTCTGCGATATCTTCATTCATAGGGTAAAAAAAATTAAAAATTTTTTTCTTTTGGGGAAATAATGGATATTTTTTGCATTAAAATTTATGCGAATTATTTAGGGTAATTTTTATATGGAGTTTTAATATTTTAGGAATTTATGGTATTTTTTAGGGCAATTTAGGAATATTTTGGGTAATTTAAAAACATTTTAGAATAATTTTAGACTTATCTTCTAAATAAATGATATATTTTTACAAATATTTGGTATACTTTTTTTTTAAATTTTCTAAGTATAGAATTACAGGTTTAAAAACATTTTAATACCCCCTTTTTTGTGATAAAATCCCCATAATTGTCAACTAATCAAAAATTTATATTTGCTCATTGTCTTTTGAAATTAAAAACTCCTTCGCCGTTTTATCTTGTCAATAATTTTGCAAGTATAAATATTCAAAGTTTTTAATTTGTATTAAATATTAGTTATGTTCGTANAACACTATGTGATTTAAATTTAATAAAATTGATTTTCGTTTGTTTGTTCGCAAATTTCATTTATTTTTTTAATATATTATATTTTTTATAAAAAAGGCGGTAAAATGAAACTATAATGTAATATTGTTATGAGCTTTTAATATTAAAACAATTTGTGAATAAAGCATTTTTGAAAAATAATACTACATCTTTGAAATATTTTATGAAAAAATTTCTGATTTCTTATTTAAGATGTTACATTAATTTAATTATTAGTTTTTTAAAATATTATATTCAAATTGTTCTTGTAAAATTAATTGAGATTCCCATATTAAATATAAATTGAATAAAATAATTATACACAAAATCTTTTTATTTAAGAAATTTATGTCATTAAATGATGTAATTTTTTTGATCTAAAAATTTTTATTATTAAATTTATTTTTACCTTAAAAGAAAAAGACAACTAAATAATTTACAAAATCATAAAAGGTTTATTATTGTCCTGAGAGGCTGGAACTCCTTTATTTTTAGTAAAAGTTTAAAAACTGTACTCCAATCTTTTATTTATTGGTTTATCATTCTCTTTCTTCTTAGATATCAGGTTGTTTCGTTCCATCCTCTTTCTTAGGGGTAATATTTATTTTTTTACTTATTTTAAATTTATTAAAATAATTAAGAATTTCATGACAATTTTTTTTTCTGAAACCCCAGAGAGTCACATTTTTTAAGACAAAATAACTTAAAATTTAATAAAAAATTTTTTATTTTATAGTTTCTAAATTAGTATTAATACTATAAATGTATTTATTTTAACTTAAAAAGTAACCTCTTGATCCTTCATTGCTAAATAATCTTGTCGTAAAATAATCAATAAAGTTTTGATAATTTTTTGGTAAATATAAATTCTCATAAATTCTTTCTTCTTTAAATTTCTCATGTTTATTTTCTGAGGGTTTAATATAAAATCTAACTATAATTAAACAGAAATAAAATCATATTCTATAAATTAATTAAAAATATAATCATTTTAATATTAAAAATAATTTTAAATGAAAAATGTGTTTTAAAAAAAATAAATTATTTTTAAATAAAATTAATTTTAAATATTTAATTAAAAAATATTTGATAAAATCAGTCAATAAGACTTTATTTCTTAATTATATTTTATTATAAATGTTACATTTTAAAAAATTTTACTGACATCAATCCCTAATTTTTCTACTTCCTCTTTAGGAAATATTTCGTACCTGTGAATTAATAATTCTTTATATACATTTTTTATGGTAACATCTGTGACATTAGAAGTTGCTTGTAAAAATTTCTGTGCTGGTTTACATTCTGGGATAATATTCGTAACCAAATAAACAATGGCTGCTGCAATCGAATCAGTCCCTTTTCCTGCCAATAAATCTAATTTTTGTACATTTAAAGCTATTCCTGAAGCTAATCTCTCAGCTTGTGACGGAAGATCTAAATTAGAACAGAACCGCGAAACAATGTCTTTCACTGGGACAGCCCCTAATCTTTCTAAATGTGGTTCTATTGCTTTGTATGCTCTTCCAATGTCTTTTCTTGGCACGCCTGTGAGGACTGAAATCTCTTTAAAGGTCCTTGTACAATTTTCTTGTCTACAAGCAATGTAAATACAAGCAGCAATGGTTCCTTTATGACTTTTACTCTTTGCTACTTTTTTAGTTTCTACTATTTTAAAATTATACTTAGCTCTGTCAGCTATTGTCTTTGTGATATTAGCCCTGTCGCATAAAGCAGTAATCAAATTAAATCCATTGATCAAAGCTTGTTCTGGTCCTCTCATTGCTGACCTCATTTGGGTTTTTGATAAATTTACACCAAGAGTACCTTTTCCCGCAGAGATAATGGTATCGTAAGTACCAGTATCTAGCAGAGGATTGTTAGCAGAGCCTACTCTGCTCTGGTCTGGTGCATTAGAATCTGAAAAATTACGCCATTCTGAGCCTTCGTCAATAATTCTATTTCCTATTGTACAGCCACAGCTTCCGCAAACGTAATATCCATTCTTCCAATCTTCTATAATGTTTACTGACTCATTACAATCTTTACACACTAATTTTTGAAGCTTCATGGTTTTATTAATTTAAAATTTTAAAAAATAAAATTTATTGTTAAATAAATTAAAAAATATTTTATTTAAATTTTTAATTAAATATTTAAAATACAATTGAAAATTAAAAATTAATTTAAATTATAAAATTTTTAAAATTTATTTTGATTTAAATATTAAAAATGAACAGAAAGTCTATTTATTTAAAATTTAAAAAAAATAGTTTAAATTTTTTGAATTGTTTTTTGAGTAAAAAAATTAGTTAAAAATTTTTAAATTATATTTTGTGAAAAAAATACCGGAGTTAGCTTAAAGCTTTTTGATCTTTTTTGGACATTTTCATCAAAAAAGCATAATAAAAATAAAACCCCCTTGTTTACGATGAAAGAATCAGAATATTTGTTAATGTATCAGACACAAGATGATTCGTCACACGTAGAACCAGGATACTTTATTTTCATAAAATCTATATTAATATTATCAGATTGCTTATTAATTCTATCTCTATTGTCACTAACGTTTTTTGAAACAATATTCTTAAATGAAATGATTTTTTACCCAGTTTTTCTTGCAGGTATTTTGTTTGTAATATGTTCATCAAAAATTCATACTTCTAGGATATTTAAAAAAATAGTTAATTTAAATGAGAGATTCATGTTTTTCTTGTTTGGAATCGGATATTTCTATTACCTCTTTGGGTGCATAAAGAATATATTTATAACATTGCTTAAAGAATGTGTTCCTTATTTAGAAAACAACCAAGATCATGTAGCTAACGTTTTTTTAGTCTCGCATTCTTGTTTAATTTTCTTATCAATGTACTTAATTCATTTTATTTTTGTGGAAATATATAACTATAAAATGAGAAGTTATAATNATTTTGCTAGGTTGAGAGTTTTGTTTTTATTTTTAGTGCTAATAGGTGTATCTACCTCTTTATTCTCTTCCTTTTATTTATATTGGTTTTCAAACACATATTTGATAAAAAAGATAACAGGAATATGTTCACTTTTAATTGTGGTTGGGTGTTTTTTACCCTCTCTCTTTTTTTATAAATATTCTCTTAACAAACNAGTGACTATTCATTCGCTTATATCTGCACTTGTTAGGTTTGTGTGTTTGTTTATCATTTTAAGAAGACAATTCGATAACTTCTTATTTAATACTATTACCATTCAAAGTAATTTGAATAAAGCTTATTAACTTTCTAAGTGTTTTGAAAGGTTATTGTTTTTCTGGAAAATTATTTATGATTATAATTTAATTGTAACTTAATAATTTTTTATGTCTTTTAAGTTTTATTATTTCACTTTGGTTAAATTCTAAAAATTCTATTTTTGTAATGTTTAAATTCATTTTTTCTTTAGATTGAAATGCGCTGTTGTAAATCTATTTGATTGTTTAATTTTTATTCTGACGGCAAAAAATTTATTGTAACAAATAAACACATCATAATATTATATTTGTTAAAAACTTAAAGATTTACTGGTCAATTGTCTAGATTATATAACCACAAAAAAATTACACAAATACCTGAAAAAATGATCAAGTAATTTCAAAAATATATGTTTACTAAATCATTTTGTTATTTTTACATCTTGTTCTAAATACAAAAAATATCATCTTTAATATAGGCTGCCCTTAATTAAAATTTTTTAAATAAATAGTTTAGTTCTTAAGCCTATTGAATTATTTTAAAACGCGTCCAAACTTTTTAACTTTAAAATTTTTCTGTATTGCGATTAGAATAAATTTGTAATTTTTTTACATCTTATTTGATATTTTTAACCGTTTAACATAATAGTTAATCCTATGTTATCAAATATTTTGTCCGGTGATCATAGCTTAAAAGGTAAGATAGACTTAAACAATCAATAAAGTGCACAGGATGGTTTTTAGCAGGTGAAAGGCTTACACTATTTTGAGATATACCTAACTTTGTAGAAACCTATTTTTACAT
Source organism: Tubulinosema ratisbonensis (assembly GCA_004000155.1). Lineage (NCBI taxonomy): Eukaryota > Fungi > Microsporidia > Tubulinosematidae > Tubulinosema > Tubulinosema ratisbonensis. Next base: position 1,187 of record RCSS01000198.1, on the reverse strand, counting down.
ATGTTTCTTATAACTAAGTACAAATGTTTTATAGATAAGGCTTTTTTGTTGAAAAGAGATGCGAAATCTATACGAAGATCTCTTCACTATACTTTCTATATAAAATATTAATATCTAGTTAAAAGAAACATATGGTAAATATGTATTTACATAATTAGTATTTCTCAAAATACTGCAGCCTTTCTCCCGCCGTACACTAACTAGTGTACTTTATTGACTGCCTAAGCCTATCTTACCTTGTAGGCTTTGGTTACAGGTATTGTAATTTCTATTTTCATTGGAGTCTTTTATAAAAATATCTTTGTTTTTAAGTAAAAATTTATAAATCAAATAATTATGCTGTTTTATTAAACGAGCGTCTTTACCACATAAAAAAATTATAATGTCATTTTAAAAAAATAGTTTATTAATTTAAGATAATTCTATCTAAACATAAAATTAATTTTCTATTTAAATTTTTTTTAAATAAATATAAATTTTGATTAAAAATTCAAATCAGTATTTACTAAAAATCATAAAACTTTATATTAGCTACATAATAAAAAATGCAAAGTCAATAGATTAAACTCTTTAAATCGTTCCACGAACATATCAACTTTTTGAGAAGAATCTTTAAACAAAAAGATTTTAGCGATGAAATATACTAAGTCATAACCATCTTTAAGTGATCTACCGTATAAATTTAGACTGTTCCATTCAGAAATAGAACTTAATACCGTTTTCATTGAAAATGGATGTTCTCCTCTGGCATGGTGTATCAATGTAGAATCCGATTCATCTGTAACACTTTCGTATAAATTACAATATCCGTTAGATGCAAAACATGTATACCCAAAAAAGGTAGTTATTTTAAATAAATCACCATGGAAATTATCATAAATAATTGTTGCCAATCGGCATAATGAACCTTGATCCCATGTCATTTTATATTTTCTTCTTTCCATTGAAATTAAAAAGATCATCTTATTAATAAATTTATACCTTTCTTGATGTAATTTTAATGGTGCAAGATTATTTAAGACCAACGCGTCATTATCTATCAAATGTGTGGAGGAAATGTATTTATTTCCTGTGCATGCAAGTGCTTGTTCGATTTTATCTTTGTATTTTTCATAAAAAGGAGCTGAGAAAAGTGGCAAAGAATCTTTATTACTTTGTTGTCTAGTGGTTGTTAAAGGAGTATGTTG
>RCSS01000197.1:3501-19215 GCA_004000155.1 Tubulinosema ratisbonensis | reverse complement strand
TTCTCTTTGTAATATTGAATACAAAAACAAAACAATACGAGCATTTGCAAAAATAATTCCAGACAAGAAACAAAACACAATCGTTCCTATAATTAATAGCTAGGTAGCAAATAATTTTCTTATTTGGACCAACGAACACAAATCTTATTCAAACTTTAACGATAAAAGCTTTTATAATGGCAATGTATGCCATAAATATGAATTTATGAATAGTTCCAATGGTAACAATACACAGGCTTTTGAACCATTTCACAATAATTCAAAGTTAGAAATAAAAAAAAGAAAAGGAATAAAAACTGAAAAAGAAATAATTTTCTTAAAGAGTTTATTTATTTTTTTATAAAACGATAATCTTAACTGAAGATATTTTAAGATTAATGAAATTTTAGTTAAAAACGGTCATTTAAAAATATTTTATTATTTTATTATTATTTAATTGTTTTCTTTTTTTTGTCATTAAGTTATTTTATTCTTTTTGTTTTAAAGAGAAAATTTACCTCTATGTCCAATTAGAAGAAAATTTTATTCTTGATCTAAATATTTTAATTTAACAAATATCTTGAATGAATAGAAAGGAGTTGTGATTCAGAATATTTTATAGTGTGGAGGGAGTAAAAAATATTAGTTAAATAGATGAAAAAAAATGAGAATCATTTGAAATGTCGCGTAAATCTTTAAAAGTTTTATACTTTTATTTAATCGATACGATAAGAAAAATGCAAATCGAAACCTAAAAATTTATTTAAATTTTATAATCACTGTTAAGGGAATAAGAACTATAAAAGAGATGTTTATTGTTTTTTAAATTATTAATTTTTAATTACCGTTAAATTGAATTTAAACTATTCACAAAAGTCTTGTAGCTTGTATTTTTTTTATAAAAAGTAAATTTTGTAACTTCTAGATAGATTTTTATATCAAAAACAAATCTTTTTTATATTATAACTAGCACGATGTTTTTTTAGTTAAATTTTTGTTCTTAATAGATTTTTCAAATAAATTTGGATGTGTAACATATAATTTCACTCTTCTCATAAGTTTTATATACATTTAATCTAAAATAAGAACATTAATTAAAAATATTTAATTTGCCAATAATTTGTTGTTTGTGATTCGGTATTTATGATATAAAAATATTAAAACTAAAACTAGGTAAAATTCTAATTTGGATAGATATTTCAAACATTTTTTATAACAAAAAATTGTTGTTGAAAATTCTTTTGCACCTTTGCAAAAAAAAATAAGTGATTTATGTTAGTTTTTTAAAATAATATTTGGGAAAATCATTAATCTATCAAGAAGGCATTTTTATCAAAATGATAATTTAATAAAATTTATTCAATTTTTGTTATATACTTTTAATATGTAAAAAAATAGTTTACTTTTTTAAACTTCTCGATATCTTTATTCAGGCACTTGTTAAATTTTATTTTTTATTTTTTTTTTGAAATTTATATTATATTTTGCAATTGTTGACTTTACTTAATTAGAATTAATCGAATTAAAAAAATAATAATATAATAGTTTTAATAACTATGAAATAAAATAATGGTTTAATACAATTTAATTAAATAAATGCATCAAATATTATAACAATTTGTAAATCTTTCTACAATAATCTATGACTTATATGTATTAAGTAGAATTTTTATTTTAAAATCTGCATTTAATATTAAAAAAAATATTATTAAAGATCGTTATTTAAGATTTTAAGAGAGAATAATTTTTTCATAAAACAATTAATACAAGCCCTAAAAATATATTTTCTTTATATTTTTGATTCTGTAAATAAATAAATTTTTATTTTAAAAATTCTTATTTAGTGAAAACCATTTGTTGATTGCAAAAAAAATCAATTTTATGAATTTCATTGTATTTTGAATCTAATAACTTTCTTTACAACTAAGTACCTTTAAAATAACGATTTATTTTTTAGATAACTCTAGCTCTTGAGCAAAACCTTTTAGAAATATGACAAAAAATTATTAATCCGATTATTGTAATGACCATCATCATTAAAAATTTCCTAATTGATTTATAAAAAAGTCTAGATACAAAATTTTAAACAATTCAGTAAGGGGTTATTATTTGTTGTTTTAATACTAATTTTATAACTTTCTCATAAAAATATAGCTATTTTTTTTGATTTTTCTATTTGATATTATCTTACCAAAGAAATTTTGAGGATTTTTACATTTACATTTCAATAACCCACTAAACATTTTTCGTCTAAAATTTATAAATAAAAAATTTGATGAAATCATTGCACATTGACATTTTCACAAAAACAGTTCTATCTTTTTCTCTTTTATATTTTTTTTAATTTTTGATACCGTTTTATAAATCATTTTTTAAATGCAGGTTGGCTCTGTAATTCCTGTCGGGTTCATTACTTAAAATTTGCATAAAATATTAAAAAACGTATAGAGATCTTAGATTATACATCAGAGTTATTTATATTTTTTAATTTGTAACTGTAGTAAAGAGATTGCTCACTTAAATATATAATTTTTACACTTTAATTAACCCATCATCAAAAAAGGAATTTTTAATTAATACATGTATTTTTTTACAGGCGAGATTTGTCTTTATTCTCAAGAACCATCGTTCTGTATATATTGAATGTCAGCAGGGTTATTAGGAATTTTTACAATGCTGATTAAAGTCATATTTTTAAAATAAATTTATTATCAAAAACCCCCATTGTTTAAAAAATACCCTAAGATATTTAGTTGGTTAAAAATGATTCTTAAATTACAATGTAATAAGGTTATAATTTAAAAATTTCTTTTTTTATCTCATTAAATATTAATTTCTCTTCCTTATATTTTTTTATTAAAATTATAAGTATGACTTATTGTAAATCATTATGTTTTTAAAATAAAAGAAACATTTTTTGTTTAATTTAAATACTGAAATCTGATTTTGTTACAATCAAAAATATCAAACAATCGCAATATTCTTTAAAATATTTATTCGTTGAAAAATAAATTTATTATATGATAAAACAAATAATTTATTATTACTGATAAGAAAAATACTCATTTATCAAAGAAAAAACAACCCATAAATGAATATACTATTCTTATATTTATTATTTCAAACTTCTACTTCTACAACTTTAAATTTTTTACAAAAAAACAAACTAAAACTAGGATCAAAAACAAATTCATTTTATAAATTATTATTAGAAGAATACACGAAATCAAATCTGTCAGATTTATCAGATTATCTTTACAAAGGCAATAGAAGTCAAAGAAAACATATTATAAACAATCTTGTCAAACTATTATACAGCTTCATACAAAAATACTTATTTTCATTAACACAAATATTTGTTAAAGATGTCAATCTGAATTGCTCAGTTTCAAAAATTTTTTGCTTATTTAGAGAAAAAAGATTAAATACAAATAGTAAAACAAGTATTATATGGTTAAAATTAGGTGAAGAATATTTCAATTATAATGTTATAGATTTTCAAAATTCGAAATTTGAATTTGTTATAAAAGAAATTACCAAATCATCAGAGATTAAAACACATCGATATTTAAGACAAATAAAAAAAGAGATTGAAAATCTTATACAAATTAATTACCATTCAAATCTGAAACTAGGAAATACTAGATTACAATTCAAAAAGCTTATTTGGTACATTTTAAATACAATTTTTAAGTCATGTACCTATAAAGATTTAAATAAATTTGTACCAGAAATTTATATATTAGAAAAAACTGCCAGATCAACAATTATAATATTAATTCATCGAAACATACATTATTTTCTATTATTATTTATGCTGCGATATAAATATCTAACTAGTTTGTTAAATATAAACAGTGTCAACTTATTTAATCAAAAATACTTACCAAAATATTTGGTTAAAATGTTCTTAGAACTAAAATTAAAAATACAAATCCAATTATATTATTTTATTTCTCAATCTAAATATAAAAACCTAATTGAAGTACAAAATGTTGTTAAGTTATTAGCTGGGGTTACATTTTGTAGGCTTAAAAATGATATTAGTTGTTTTCAAAATTTTGATGAAAAGAATGTTTGTTTAAATTTAGAAAATTATATTGTTCTTTGTGAGGCAATACTGAAAAAAATAAATATTTAAAATATTTTTGAATTTAAAATATAAAATTGTATTTTTTTGTTTTTGAAAATATCTTATAAAAGTAAAAAAACTAACTTAAGTTATAAGATTATCTTAATATAAATAAAATTTAAAAAAAATGTTTTTTTTTCATTCTAAATTTTTTAAAAATTTCTTTAAATCTAAAAATAAAAACATCTAAATCAGTTTTTATTTTACATAATTAAAAAAACTTTTTGGTTTAGATAAATTTTAGAAAAAATATTATTTCTTCAAAAATATTTGTATAATAAAATCTTTTTTACATTTTTAAAAAATTATAAAGATAAAGTTTTATCTTATTAAAATTTAGTGAAACAACTTGCCTGTTATTTCAAAAACATTTTATTGTTTTTATATATAAATTTTTTATTTTAAATTGTAAATCAATTAAAAATATAAAAAATAAAAAAGAGTTTTACGTTATTTGATGCATAAGGATGGAAAATCCATACGAAGATCATTTGATATACCTTTAAAAAATATTTATTTCTACCTAGAATATGATTTAATATTCTTCAAAATAACTATTATAGCACTTAATACTGAGATGCTGACATATACTAAAACCTACCTCCTATACTTTATTGATCGCCTAAGTCTACCAACTCTGTAAACCTTGGTTACAGAATTCATTTCATTTACATAAAGATTTATAAAAATAAAATTATAAGTTAAAAATAACATAAATATAAAATAAGAAGACGATTATTGTTTAAACAAAAGTACTTAGACTAAGAAATAAAAACTAAATAAAGGTATAATTTTACTCATACAAAATACTTTGAATAAATTAGATACCTTTTTTATAATATTTTAAAGAACGCAAAAAAAAAATTATCTTATTCAATAATTAATATTTTAAATCTATAAATAGTATTAAAAATTTATAAAATATCAGCATAATGATTCAAATAATAATTTTGAGTTTAAATTAGGCTTTAGTTATTAAAAATTGTTCAATTTATAAATCTTGTCAGAATGACTTACTTAAAGATACAGAAATTTCTAAAATTATATAAACATAACAGTTTAAATTGCATAAATGCCATAATAATTTTATTTTAGATTTGTGTTTATCATATTTCATTATATTTAATATATTTCTTAGATTATTTAATTAAAAGTTTCAAAATTTTATTGAATTTAATTTTTATTTATAAAGTCATGAAAAAAAATATTTTTAAATGTATAATAAATAAATATCAGATTTATAGCTACGTTCAAAGCAGTAATTTTAATCTTTTTAGCGTCTATTTAAAATACTTTTATAAAATACATATTTTTATTATTTATATGATTTTTAATATTTATATCAAAAGAATTTAGATCATTAAAAATGTATTTTTAATATGTTTACATCACAAGATGTTTTAATTCTACTTAAGCGAAAGAACTTAAATATTTTTTTTATTTTATTTCTATTCATTTCAAAAACTGAACGTCTGTAATTTTATATTTGATTATTTTAAAAGCTTTTAAAGAAAATAAAAAATTAATCTAATCGATAGTAATCCTTTTGGAAATTTATAAATTGAAATTCTTTCATAATAAAAAAAACTTTTGCTCTGATTATGAAAAAGTGTTGTATTAAAAAAATTCAATGTCTAAACTTATAAATATACAGTAAGACCTTTTTATGAAATACACTATTAAATAAATTAAATAAAAGGCAGTTATTTTATAAAAAAAATATGTATTTGATTAGATGTGTAAAAATAATTTTATAAGACTCTTTTTACACTTCTTAAAGTTTTGAATACTAGTGTCTAAATCTGTAATTTTATATAGCACAAAAAATAAAATCTTGTTTTATGAAGAAAAAAACAATTTGAAAAAGTAAATTATATAAACACCAAAAAGAAGATAATATGAAGAAATTATTTACTTGTAAATTATACTTAATCAAAAAAAGGGTCAAATTATAAAAGCTACTATTGTTGCTGTAGATAAAAAAAATAAAGGCTTAGAAATAGTCAATGCAACTAAATAAATACACAGGTCATTGTCGCTCAAAATTTCAATTTTTAAGCCTTTAAATGACAAATTATCAACAAAAAATACAAAAATACCCCACGAAAAAGGTAATTTATTAAAATTTAAAAAGTGGTAAGAATTTTGTGTGCTATAAGCATATATAACTATTATAGAAAAACTAGCGATGGCATTTTCTAAAAATGTAAAAATAAAAATTACTAGCAGAAACAAACGTATCTACGATTTTGACGTTACTTTTGTAATAAATTATACAAATAATTATAAAAATACAAAAAACCAAGGCTAAAAACACAGAAAATTAGAAGCTAGAGATGTTTTTCTGATATGATTGCTGATGCTTTTAAGGAATCAAAAGATTTAATATAATTGTTATGTAGCAAAACTAACCGTAAACCAATAAAGAAAAAATAGCAAGCATAAATACCTTGCTTTTTAAAGATAAATTAGTAATTTTCTTAGAAATATTTAAGTTAGTTTTCGTAATAAACTTTTTTTTGCAGTTTAACTTTTGATATGCAGATTCAATATCAATAATCTTTATCTTATTGATTTTAACTGAGTTTTTTTAAATGCAGCTAAATTTTTATTTATAGATAAATTTTTTAGACCTATACCTATGATTTCACCAAATCTTTAGTTTGAATAAAAATTTTTTTAAAAATAATGTATCATCATTTTTATTTTTAGCCCAATACAATCATCATTTTCAATTGTACCTTAAAAATGGAATTAAATATTAAACAAAAATTTTAAAATAAAATAATTCTTTTTTTAAAATCTAAAACAATAACCTCAAATGACACCTGATCAATATGATTAACAGTGTATAAGTGATCCCTACTGGATAGGTTACTTTGTTTTTTAAAAAGATTGCAATAAAGTTTTGTTTTGATAATTTATTTAACTATAAAATATTCTCATCAGTTTCTTTTTGTTATAATTCCTCATGTTTACTTTTCTAGAGCTAAAAATAAATAAAGCTTTTATTAAATATAAATTATCATTTTGTTTTAACAATTAGATAATAAGAAGGTGAATTTGACTCGTTTTTAATATTAAGCTTTTCTTTAAAAAACGAAAAAAATTTGCGGATCATGTAGATCTCTCATGAATTATGTCTCCTACAAAAGATCAGTAAATAAAGTGGCATATGGATGTATGAAAGTCTCGTTTGAAATTTAAAAAAATACCTTTCAGCTAGTGAAAAATTTTTTTTGAAGGGTAAGGCTCCTAATGCAAGTAGCCCTATAATTTTGAGTAAGTATGGAGTAAAGCAGCTTATCTATAACATTGTGAGATGTTTACTGTAGGATATCCGGGGTTTATCCTTTCTTTTAATACTCGTTGGGGAAGCAAAGTATATAAATTGGAATTTTTAGGTTGTGTTTTTACATTATATTTATAAAAGTGTGTCATAATTATTTATTTAGAATTCTTTAAATATTTTTTAAACTAAACCGGGTTAGTTTATTTGATTCTAAAATTTGTTTGCCCTTCTGATTCGAATAGAACCAATGATTTCTAAAGACTGTCTTCTGATTAAATAATAGCTAAGGAGCGCAAATAAAGCCTTATATATTTAGTGATATTAAACACCTTAGTTCTTAAAGTATGGTTACCACACTTAAATTTGTAAAAGCCAAGTATTGAGAAAGTTCTCAGAAAGTTTAAGCTATTAAATCCATTAGTAGATTTTTAAATAATAGACTAGGAGGAACAGGAAACATTGTCCAAAATGATGGAACAGTGTTAAATTACAAAGTGAAGAGTCACCGAGGAAGACCAGCTTCTAACTATACAAACTCATTATTTATGGTTGAAATTGAAAAAATATTATACGTGCTTTTGTCATTGAAATCAAAAACAAGAAACTGCAAATCATAGTCTCTAAAATATAAAATCAGGTTTTAAAATAATCGATAGAATTGATATAATAACACAAAACATATCGTAATCTTAAAAATTCTAGTTTTTGCCATAAATCTGTTTGTTATAAATACGATCTAAAAAGTTCTGAGACAGAAATTTATATTCAAGCTATTGAGTTTTTCTATAACGAGCTTAGCTTAGAAAATAATAAAATATCGAATGTTTATATTTTCTAACAAGATTTGCTATTATTGATATAATCGTGCTAACTTATTTGACGAGGTACTTAATTTTATAAAGATTTAATTTATTATTTGGTTTATTTATGATTAATATTTTTATTTTTTTTGAATTTATTTTAAAGTTTTTTTTTAATATTTATTTTTTTATCCTCGTTATTTACACCACAGGGTGAAAATAAAACAGATCGTCTAAATTTATAAAAATTCTATTAATAACATATTTTTTAATTATATACTACATTTTAAATTAACTACAAAACATAGAATCGTATAATTAATTATAGCCATTTATTTTTTAAAATTTTTTAAATTATTATTAGATAATAAAATCAATATCATTTATTTTATTTTCTAATAAAAATAAATATATTAATTATTTATAAAGTAATTTATTTTTCTTTTGAAGATGTTTTTTGTCCTTTAAAATGAGATTTTTTTAAAGATTTTAATTCATTTTCATGATAAAATATACTGATTAAGACAAGGTAAGTATTGATCCTTAATTAAAATTAAATCTTATCATTTTATTGATGTCATCTACAAAAAAAAACTTTTTTTGATCTAAAATAATTCTAATTTTTTACTTTTTCTTCTATTAAATTGAATAAAATTAAAAAATTAATTTATTTATTATTTTAAATATCTATTTAAATCTTTTATTTCTTATTTCTTTAAATAAAAAATTACCCTTTCAATAAAATCAGATGAAATAAAATATTTTAAATAAAAAAATCAGATTTTTAGTTTAATAATCATATTTTTAAATGCTTATATATGCTAAGGCTCATTAAAAACTTAAAAAATATTCTATAATTCTTCTTTAAAGAAATATTTTTTATAAAATATTAATTTATTTATTCTTACATAATTCATCTATTATTTCTAATATTTCTTTATCATTTCTTACATTATTTTCATTTGATTTAATTTCACTCTTTTTTTCAATTACTATTTTTTTATCTGATTGGTCAGTTAAATTATTTTTTTGACATTTTTCTTCTACAAATTCTTCAGCATAAACTAAATAACATCCAAATCTAAACTCAGATTCTTTTATATTCATTTGTTTTGCAAAGATTACTTTTTTATTTTCATCTAACAAGGTAAGTTTTGTGTTCTTTTGAGTTATAAATCCTTCTAACCATTTTTTTGATTTTTTTAGGATGTCTTTTGTGTAAATACAAGGATACATGGATAAGTCATAAAAACTAAATTATAAAATATTAAACTATTTTATTTATTTATTTTTAATTTAATTTAATTTTATTTATAATTTATTTATTTTTAATTAATTAATTTTTTTTATTAATTTTATTTATTTATTTTTTTATTTAAAATTTGTAATTTATTTTTAATTAATTAATTTTTTTTATTAATTTTATTTATTTTTAATTAATTAATTTTTTTAATTAATTTAAATATAAAAATGGTAAATTAACCATGGATAAACTTTTAGCAAACATAAAAAAAGAATTTCCAAAAGAAATTCCATCAACCCAACTAAACAACCTATTAACAAAACTGTACAACGAAGGTTACATAGAAAAACCATTAAACTTATACGATACAATGTCAACAGAAGAATTTTTATATTTGGTAGACTTACACAAGAAAAACAACAATTTACAAGAGTTTAATGATACTTTTACCAACTTAAAAAGAGAGACTGAATCTATTTTGTATGATAATAATGATTTGTTGGTGACTGATGAGAATGATTTAGATTTGAAAGCTAAGGATATTTTGTTAAGGTGTGTCAAGGCTTATTTAAAGTATGAAGAGCCTAAAAAAGGAAAATTGTTTATTTTTTAGTTTGTTTTATTATTTTTATTATTTATTTGTGTTATAAAGAAGAACCTTATTAAATAAATGATTTATTTTAAAAAATTGTTATTTTTTTTATTGCATTGTTTTATTTATAACAAAATTTCCTAATCATATTATCAAATAGATCTGCAATACTTTTAAAAAACATGATAAAAAGGGTTATTTTATTTTTAAAGTAAATAATCATTTCTAAATTTTTAGTTAAAGAACTATTTATGAATTAAATTATAGAATTAAAAGCAGAAAAGATTAAAAAACTTATTCTAATATCCACAAAAATTTTATTTAGTAAAACTCTTTTTGCCACCAAAAGCGTTTTTTAATAAAATATTTTCGAATTTTATCAAAAAATCATAGTATTCTTTTCTCTGCTCAATAGATAACCCCTTTCCTTCGTTTAAAAAAAAATCAAGCCTTTCTTTAAAATTTTTGTCTATTAACTCATTATGAATAAACCTAGAAAAAATCAAATATGCTAAATTACCGGCTAGTTCTTGTTGCAAAGCAGAAGTGAGGGGATTGGGTTTAAAATTAAAGATCCTTTTTGCTTTACTCATTATTCCACTTTGGCTATTTGAAATTCTAAATAACTTTTCAGCGACATCTTCGTACTTTTTTATAATGCTTCTACTATATCCCATATCAACCCTCTTTGAATCTTCTATTAAAATCATTTTAACACTCCTAAGTGGTGTTCCAATTTCCATACAAATATTTATTACTGCCCAAAATAACATAAGGGTATCAAAATGTAGTTATTTATATTTTTGATTAAAGATAATTTTTTAGTTTAATTTTTATTATTGGTTAAAAAATTTTTAACACCATATTATTTAAGCTGCTATATAATTAGCAGCTATAAAGGAGTAATAAAAAGATTTTATTGTCTTAAAAAGGTAACATATTGTTTGATTTTGTATTTTTTTAAAATAAAGAAAGAAAATTTTAAATAAATTGTGGATTTAAAAAATATTTTTTAATTTATGACAACAAGTACTATTCCGCTCGTATCAAATCTAATACAGCATTCGTTTTAAAACTTTTAATAAATTTTTGCTTATCACAAGAACGTTCTTTAGATACTGAAATTTTTGAACTTTTAAGCTAGAGGACTTTAGAAATGGCGGCTGAAAATTTTTTTATAAAAAATTTTCTAAAGAAAAAAAGATTTGTGGAAAAACGCAATCTTTTAAGATAATTAGCTTTGAAATCCTATAAATTATTTACAAGTATTCTGTTATTTTCGAAAAGGAGCTTTTTTAGCTTAAAATAAGTATTAAATATGGTTTTAAAGTATTAATATAATTTTTTTTGAAAAAAAATTCAAAGTTCATTAGCTATTTTTTGGGTTTTGACAACTTTTAAAAGTGTTAAGTTTTATTTAGTTAATAAGTGTCAAATAAGAATTCTAAGAATGTTTTAATTTACATTTTTTGGAAAAAATAACAAATATAATCCTTGCGAAAACCCCTTCATGTGGACTAAATTAAATAGCATATGAAAAGATTTTAAGCGTTTATAGTTGCAATTTTCTTACATAACAAGCTTTCTTAAAAATCAAATGAAAATTTTTAGTCTATTAATATTTCTATTAATAAAAAATTTAATTTTGATTAAAATACTTCTCTTCTTCTAAAATATCTTATTCTGATTTTAAATAAAAATTCAAACATTAAAGAATTTAATTAAGCTCATATTTCGCGCTATTTGGGAGGTTTTCTCTTATAAAATCTTTTAATTTACGATTTTCTTCTTCGATTATAACTCTCAAATCACTTAAAAATTTATTATATTTCATATCATCACTGTCTTTGTAAAACCCTTTTGCAGTCAGTTCATCATCAAAAATTTTTTCGTAACTCAAGTAATCGATCTCTTTCATATAGAAACGTTCATAAAGGTACGCTGTGAAATCTTTTACTAATTTTATTAATTTAGAATCAGAACTTGATTCTTCTTTTTTTCTCATAGATTCTTCGATGTCTAGAAGCTTTATGTATATTTTTATATATTTCTCTCTTAAAAACTTATTCAAATTAGGATTATCTTCAAGTATCTTTGAATCATCAAGTAATGATTTTTTGATTTCTTCATAAATTGATAGTTTTTGCGTACAGTTTATCATCAAAGTAAATAAAAACATTAGGGCAAAAAAATTAGAGATTATTTATATTTATACTTGATAAGGAATTTTCCAAGAAAATGTGGGATTTTATAAAACTCAATAATATAAATTAAATTTATTATATTTTTGGCTTTTAAATATCTTTGACGGCTTACTTAAATTTTTCTTTCTATTTGTTTTCTTTTCAAAATTTCTTAATATGAAAAAAAAGTTTTTATTTTCGTAACAGAAAATAATTATTTTAATTAGAAATATTCGAATAAATGTAGAAAAGTATTAAAACGAATATAATAATAATAGTTTATTTAATGTCACATAGACAAAAATATATGTTATATAATTGGAAAAGAAGATAATTGGATAAAAAACTATTCTTCAACCATATGAAATATAAATAACCCCTAAAATAATTTAAAAAGGATAATTTTTGNCGAAAACAAAGAAGTCGTAGATCTGATAAATATAATATATATTACAGTTGTTATGTCCTTTGATATAATCTTTGATATTTTAACTAGTAATTATCAGCAAATTTACCAATGAATAAATTTTTAATCTATATATTACTTAATGTGTTAGAAATTTAATAAAAAAATATAAAAACCTGTTTAATGTCATTAGTATTTATTAATAATAAACAAACTATCTTTTTAATAAAAACTTTTTAAGACTTTAGATCAGTTTGAACTAAATTAAGATATTAATGAAATGTTAAAATATTTTTTTTTTAGTAATAAAATATTTAATAGTGAAATGCGATTTATTTACATTTCCAAATCAGTCTTAAGTTTTTAAAGTTCAGAAATGTTACGAATAGTTTTTGATGTAGAACTCTATTAACTTATAAAATTTATATATTATAACCCCCTTTTTGCTGTAACTTTTACTTTTCTTTATCTATGATTAAATTAAGGACTAAAATTGTTTTATATAAAAAATACAACTCGAAAAACTCCAGTAAAATAAAACAAAAGTAATTGTTTTTATCAAAAAAAAAATTTAAAAATCATTAAATTATAATTTTTTACTTATTTTATACTTTTATAAAATATTTAAATATATTCTAAAAGTAAACTCTTATTTGTACATGTGCTAAAATTCTTAAAAATTTTATTTTAAAAAACTAATTTTCTTCAAAAAAAAATTACAATAAAATTAATGATTTATTAAAATACTTAAAATAATATTTTTAATCAGCACTTAAAATCAAAATTTATAAAAATAATCCCTTACCTTAAATGACAAATAATAAAAAAACAAACGATAACAATAAACAATCTCAATCAACTAACTTAAACACTCGACCATCCTTCAAAATACAATACAAAACATTAGATTTTTCAACATTAAAAAATGAAGAGGAAAAGAAGAAAACAGAATTTGAAAATGAAAGAAAAGTAATTTGTTTTGAGACAGGGTTAGATTTAAAAGATATTCAAAGGATAGAAAGAGAATATTGTTTATTTNGGGACAGTTCAAATTCACAACTTTGCCATTTGGTCTAAAAAGTAGCCCTAAACTATTTCAAAGAACAATCTCAGGGGTTTTAGAAGGCATAGAAAATATAATCATTTTCGTAGATGACATACTATTGTTTAATAGAACAAAAGAAGAACATGAAAATAACATATTAAGAGTGGTAAAAAGATTACAAAAATCTAACTTTGAAATTAACTTTGGAAAAAGTATGTTTTTCAAAACACAAGTAAAGTATCTAGGACTTGATATAGATGGCAGTGGATACAAAGCTAACCTGGAACACCTTAAGCAAACAATAAGTAAAATTGTCCCAAAACACCAAAAGAATGTCAAAGAATGGTAGGCTATTTTGGGTTTTTCCGCCCATTTATACCTCGACTAAGCGAATTTTTAGTGCCATTCACAGATAAAATAACCGGAAAGGATGTAAGTAAAACAGAACTAATTAATTCAAGGAATAAAATTATGGAAATAATAAATAAAAATATCAAAATTATGCATCCAAAAGAAAACGAAATTTTTATACTTAAAACAGACAGTTCAAATAAGGCATGCTCTGGAGTCTTGTTACAATCACATGGAATAATCGGAATACATTCTCATAAATTCTGTGAAACGGAACATAGGTATACTATAGTCGAAAAGGAATTCCTAGGTATACTTTTATCCCTAAAGAAGTTTAAGAACATAATACTTAATAACCCAGTACAAGTGTTTACAGACAATAAAAACTTACTTTACAATACAAGTATTACAAATTCTCGTCTACAGAGATGGAAACTTCTCTTAACCGAATTCAACATTACCATAAACCATGTGGAAGGAAAACAGAACCTAGTACCAGACTTGCTTTCTAGAATGGAAGTGAATAATACAGCTACTAAAGATATCATGGATACAATACTACATTCATTACCCCCTCCTAAAGAAATTGAAATAAAAAGAAATAATCTAGTAAAAAATAATAATATTGTATTAAAAAAAGAGAACCCAAATATATATATAGACCGCAAAAGACGTATATATATACCCGAAGCTATTAAAGACCAACTCTGCCACCAGTTACATGAGTATTGTGGACACCCTGGAGAAACATCCCTATATCTGACAATAAAGGACTATTTTTTCATACCAGAAATAAAAAAATCACTGCATAATACAATAAAGAGCTGTATATCCTGCATAAGAAATAAGGTAAACAAGCACAAATACGCGAAAATAAAAGGAAACTTAGGATGTAATAAACTCCATAGAAAAATATTTGTTGATCATTTAGGACCTTTCAATGAATCGGAGGTTATCAAAAATAATAAAAAAAACAGAAAGTTTTGGTTCTTAGTAGTAACTGAATCTTTTAGCAAACTTACAAAAATCTACCCTGTTTTTAGTCTAACCCCACAGGAGACAATAAAAGGGATCAGTAAATATATCAAACAATATGAAAAACCAGAAATAATAATATCAGATAATGGCAGAACCTTTAGAAGCAAAGAATTTGCAAACCAGATGACCGAACTTAAATTGAAACACAGACCTATCTCGCCCTATAACCCCGAGGGAAACGGGATTGTAGAAAGACGAAATAGGATTATCTTAGAAATTTTGAAAATTTACAAATTTAAAAGTTTGAGAAAATATATTAATAAAGCAGAAATAAAACTAAATCATATAAAAAGTTACACAACAAATTCCTCTCCTACCCAGATAATGTTAAAAGAGAATATTTTTGACCCATTAAGACTAGATAACTACGAGGAAGTGAAAAAAGAGGCGCAAAGAAGACTTAGTATCTATAGTTCTAAAAATAACAATAAATTAAACAACAAAAGATTAGATTTTATTTATGAAAAGAATAAAGAGGTTTTTGTAAAGAATTTTAAACAAGGAAAACTGGAACCTCCTTACACAGGACCCTATAAGATAACAAAAGTCTCTTCATCAAGGAATTCCATACAGGTTAATCTCGGAAAAAGAAAGCAGTGGTACAATATTAAGACCGTAAAACCTCATCTCTCTAGTTGTCGGCAGAATGTTAT
>RCSS01000196.1:0-19383 GCA_004000155.1 Tubulinosema ratisbonensis | reverse complement strand
TAAGGATTAAATTTGCAAAAATTCAAAAACATATTAAGGTTTTATTACAATTTAATTCTGAACAATTTAAAGCATGACCTCATTTACTAAATAATTCAAGGAGAAAGGTTGTTTTTTAAAATATTCTATTTTTTCTTAAGTTTCTTGTAAAATTGTGCAAAAAATATGAAAAACTTTATTTGAATTAGTTCTTTTAACTTAGTTGTATAGACGATAAAAAAATGATTTGTTAATTACATAAGATATTCGTTTTTTATTTATAAAAATAAGCATAGATCTTTTTTATATATTTTAAAATCAAATTAAATACTTTATTTATAAATTTTTTTAAACTTTCTTATTTTCATACTGAATCGAAAAACATAGAAAATAATTTTAAATGTATAAATAATATACTAATCAAATTTAAGCTTGGATATCATATTCCTCAGGAATAGAATCATCTCCTTTTTGAATATTAATTTGTTACTTTTTACCAAACTTTCAGCTAATAAAAATAGTCAACAAATTTTCAATTCTTTAATATTAATTCCTTTAAGAGCTTAACTAATTTTAATTGATTTTAGAAAAGTTTCAATAAACAAGTGTTTCTAATAGGAAGTCTAAGAGAACTAATCTCTTTTTTAGTAAGAAACTAAAAAATATTCTAAGACAAATAAACCAAAAACAAATTAAAATAAAAAGCTTTTTATTTCAAAAAACTATCTAAACAACAAAATTATTGTCGAAAAATATTTTATAAAAAATATCCTTTTACAACAAAATAATATTCTTAAAATTGTCTTAATCTTTAATATAAAATATTGTAAATTTATTTAAAAAATAATATTTTTTGTTTTTTTCAATGAAAGAAAGATCTTTAAAAATAGATTTATTAAATTAATTACACATTAGAGATACAAATGATAAAAGTTAATGATTTCTAATAAAAAAATTAAAAATAACATCATATTTTTTTAACTTTTTCTACCAACAATGTAATTTTAATAAAGAAAAATGTTAAAAAAATACAAAATTTTTCTGATTGAGAAGTAAAATAAAAATACTTTGATTTAATTTCTAAGATGGCTGAGATATGCACCTTCAGTATTAAATATATAAAAACAATACTTCTGTTTAGGATCGAAAACAGCTAAATAATATTCAATTATGATTGTATCTAAGAAAGAAACAGCAGATATTAATTTTAGAGTCATATGAAAATATGCGAATTTTTTAGTTTTAGAATCTCGAACTTTCCTTCTCACAAAAATTAAAGGTAGGAAAACAGATAAAAACAAGTAAATTGTCAGAAATAAACATATACAGAAAAGATAAGATGTTCCGTATAAAACACACATACCAAAAAAACTGGTAACTAGGTAGAAAAAGAATACAGTATTATAAAACGATTCGGTAACATAATCAAAACTGGTTTTATTTATCATTTTTTTTAATTTTTTTGGATATGCTAACTTTATGAGCAATAATAATGATTTAAAAAGAATTAAAAATGAATTTAGGATAGCGGAAATATGTGGATAATAATTATTTAAGTTTTGACTACGTATATTTATACAGAGTTTACAAATGCAAAATATGTGATATATGTTCAGTCCAAAGAAAAACAAAATATAAGCTACGCTTATATTGTATAGTAAATTATAGTAGCAAGAAAATAAAGTACTGGCCATTGAAAACCATGAATATTTTAAGCTCAGACAAACTAAAACATAAAAAATGGTTAACACGATCGTATATACAATAGAATATAGATATATATTAATTTCTATAAAAACAAAAAGTATAAAATATGTTAGCATACATGAATGAATGATATTATCTATCCGTAACCACAAATCAATCAAACAACTTGTAAAGTTCATTTTCACAGGCAAATTTTTATTTTGATACTTTGAAGCTTCTTTTGACATAAATGTTAAATTCATGATAAAAATTTAATTTTTAAATTTTTATCTTAGATAACATTTATAAATTTTAAAAATCAATACCTTTTTTGTTTTAGTTTTAAGAAATTAACTTAGAAATAATTCTTTGTAAATATGTGTGAATTAAATGGGTTAAATTTTAACAAATATACTTATTTTCATCAATCGAAAGATTTATATAATTTTATTTAGACTTTTGTTTAGTCTTATTGAAATATCATTATCACAATTCATTATTAAAATTTATATTTAATTTATTTTAATGTAAAATATTATTATTTTTTTATTGCTTAGAGATGGGAAATTCATAAGAAGATCTTTTTGCTTACCTTTTGTATAAAGTATAATATCCAGTTAGAAGAAACATACGGTAAAATATGTTTCTACATAATTAGGTATAACTCAAGATACTGGGAGTCTTTCACTGCCAAAACCCACTCCCCTGCACTCCATTGACCGCCTAGGCCTACATTACCTTGCAGGTTTCGGTTACAGGAATCATATTATTTTACAGTTAAATATACCAAAATATAACCAATATAATTTTTTTTATAGAAATATTCATATCAAAAAAATTTTGAAATCCACATTTATTTATAATAATACTAAACTACACAAGAATGGCACATTCAAAATACTGTCTATTGTCATATTTTTTGCAATTTACATATATCGTAAAATGCGGAACTAAAAAACGAACTGGCAGTTAGATTGATAAATTTTTAAAAAAATATATTTTAATAACCAATTAAGATTTGTGATATTTGATATATTTGCTGTAATTCAAGTTTTTTATATTTAACTAATCAAACTAATAACGGTTAAAATTGATAAAATCCAGCTTAAGAGACTTACTAGTAAACAAATTTTTATTTTAAGTGTTTATAAAAAATTCCAACACTATAAATTTTAAACTGCTGAAATTATAAATAAACAACTTCCAAAATATTTTTAAGATTATAAAGATTAATTTTAGTAAAATTTAAATATGTTTTAATGAAGAAACCAGTCAATCATTTGTTTATGTATTTTTTGTAATATACAAAGGCGAGGCTTTTAATAAAATTTCCAAAGAGCACTTTTTTAAAGAAGCTAAAATACTTATATTTCTTCCTTATAAGCCTATTCTATATCGTATAAATATATTTTACTTATAAATTTATTGAATTCCATTCACTATATTATAACATATGAATAAAAACTTAAATTATTTATATTTAAAGATTAATATTATCTTATTGTTATTTTAACAGTTCTCATTAATCATCTTTAAAAAATTTTGTGACGCTTTATAAAAAATTTATATATTCTTTTTTACTAAAATTGCATATTAACCTAAACTGCGAAACAAAATATTTTTCTAAAAATATATAATCTTATCTTTAAATATATAATCATAATATTTTATTATTTATAGTAAATTTCATTGTATTATATCCTTCAAGTATTAAGAATTTTCATCAACATAATTTTTTGAATAGATTTGAAATTCAACATTTCCGGAAGCCCTATTTTAATTCTAATAAATTCAAAAAATATTAAATTAAATACACAAATAGATAAAACTATTTTCGTCACAGAATGATAGTAGACTTTGAATAAAATTTCTCTTTTATTGCATACCCTTTTTATGACATTTACCGGTATTAAAGCTGTGATAAGAATAAAAATGCCCAAATAGAAAATGAAATCAAAAATTTTTGTAGAAGTAAAAAATAAACATAAAAAAGAAAAATATTGGAATACAAAAACCAATGATGTAAGTAATTGAAACGATTGAAATTTCAATAAAGCTTCATCTTTATTTGATAAATTACAAGTACTTAAGCCTAGAAAAAAACTAGCTGATATATAAATAAAGAGGATAAACACTAGCATTAAATATATCACATCTAAAATTTTCTCAAAAAAATCAAAAGCCATCTTAGAATGGCCAATACAAATAAACATATAAGCATGAGAAATAAATGAGAGATTTAGAACCCAAAAGAAAATCAGATGAACTATATTTGCTGCATTTAACACAAAACAATGAAAATCTATCACATAAGATAGGTTTAGATTTTCAAAATTTGATGTTATTAATTGAACAAAGTAAATAATAAATAGCAAAATAAAATAAAAGAACAATATGGTAAATATATCTACACTTTCAAATAGATTTAGTATAGTAAATAAAATTACACACAATTGAATCAATTCATCCACGAAGATATAGGCTCGCGGAAGATAGTTTCTAAACAAACATTTGTTTTCTAATGAAGACTGTGTCGATTTATGTGTTGTAATGTTTTTAGTATATTCTTTTTCTGATTTTTTCATGGACAAAATTTAAAAAATTTTTAATAATTGATAAAGAAGATAAAAACTTTTTTAATAAAATTTTTAAGTTACTTATTTTCAAAAACAATACAATATTTACGAAAAGTTAAAAATAAATATTTGATATTAGAAATTTTATGAAATCTATTGCTTAAAGAATTCTTTAAACATATGATTATTTATAAAGTTTATCAAAATTTTTTTATTTTACAGAAATTTTAAAAAGATCCAGAAATTATAAACGAGCCTCTTTATGAATTCTGACGGAACGTTTTTCATAATGACACGAACAATCATTGATCAAAATTTTAAATTTTGATCAATGTGATTTATTTAAATTGCAATTTTGATCAATGATTGTTCGTGTCATAATATAAACCCTAATGGTAAAAATAAAAAGATACTTGCAGTATACATTTAATATCTGACTGATGAGGTGGTACGCACAAACTACCACAATTTCGAAACTTAAAAGTTGTTATAAATTATCCTATTTTTCAAAATGCACATTATTTAGTATATTATTACAGTCGACCTTGATTTTTAGATACAGAGTATTTAATAAAATAAATTAATGTTTAAAAATATAAGATAAGATTTTTTTTATAAAAAATATAGTTTTATGTAAAGATTCTATTTTTGAGAAAATACAAATTGAAATATCTTTGTAATTTAGTTCTCAAATAATATATCGTATTATACTAATTTTGATCGATTAAATAAAGTAAGACGGCATTTTAATGTTTAAGAAACACTCTAATAGATCTTCATTAATTTACTATATAAATTATTTAAATCAATAATTTTATTTACTAAAGTTTTTTATCACTTGATTATTTTTATTTAAAGAGTTTAATATAAACCCAAGCTTAAGGTAAATAGAATATAAAACTTACACAAAAAATTTTTATCAGGTTAAAGATTCTATTACTGGTACATACATAAAAAATTAAACATATAAAATACAAATTCTAAATATATATTTAATTTAGCAAAAGATAGTAATTAAAATATTTATTGTTAATTTATAGCCATAGAACATTTTTCCAATTCTANTCTCCCATCCCAAATCTTCACCACTTTTAATATTTTCAATTTCATCATCAAAGAAATAAACAAAAGAATATTTTCTGTGCTTTATTAGTGAATTAAGTAATTCAAAAGCACTGATAAATGGTTTACAAATGACAGGGCTGTGGTTTAAATCAGGCCCAAACACAAATTCAAAATTTTCAAATATTTCCATTTCTTTTAAAAGCTTTTCAGAAATATTTAATTGGTTATTTGAAAATATCCATTTATCTCCTTTAATTTTTTCCAACAATATTTTTAATTTTTCATTTTTTGATAAAGAAAACCTTTTAAAGGTTTTGTAAGTTGAATCATTTAGTATTTCTTCAACACTACAACAATTTAGTAATCCAATCTGTGGAATGCTATACTTTTTCTTGTAAATTTCGATTAGTTTGAAAGGATTTGGGCCTTTTTTACATTTATGGATCAGGTCAGCCAAATTTTTTTCGTGTTTTTTTTCTAAATACCTGGTAAAGTTGTATAAAGTGTCATCAAGGCCAAATATGTACAATGTTTTGTTTTCTGTGGTTGTTTTCTCTAATTTTTGTATCTCATCTTTTGTAAGATGAACTAATTTTGTGTTTTTGATTTTTAAAATGTGAGGTGATAGCATAAATTAACTGTTTTTTCTCTTTTATATTTTAATCGATGATTTAAATTATTTTTTTTAATTCATTGTAGTTTTTTTAATTTCTTACATCAAACATTTGTATTTTATAGCTAAAAATAATTAACTTTTTAAGATATAAATAAATTTGTAAAATATTATTTGCATGAAATTTTTTATGTTTATAAAAAATTAATTATTTTTAAAAGATAAATAATTAAAGATCATACGATTATTATTTTTTTGATATTTTTTATTTAAAATAAAATAAATAATTTATTTGTTTATTTTTTTATTTTGAATCTTAAAAAGATTTAAAAATTTTTTAGCATTAATTTTTTTATGTATTAATATAGAATTTAAATATTTATTTACAATTATAGTGTGCCATGTAATCTGATTGACTAATTTTAGTATTATGAAATAATTAAATTTGAATATTTTAAATAAAAAATAACAAAATCCACTACTAAAAATATGATTAGATTTACTTTATTATTTTCATTTATAAATATTTAATAATATTTAATTAAAATATTAAAAAGAATATAAGAAAATATTATTTTTTTATTGTTTTAAATAATGTTTAAATTTATAATTTTATGCAATTTTAAAACAATATTAAATTAAATTTTTTCAATTAAATAAAATATTTTTTTAAGAATTTAAGCATTTCTTACCAATAAAATTTTTTTTTCTTTTAATTTAAATATTTTTACAAATTGTTTAATAGAAGTTTCTATATTTTTGATTTATATTAAAAACATATTTATTTACTTTAATATGTTTAATTTATCTAATTTAAGATTATATTTTAGAAATAACTTTTTTTAAAATTTTACGGTGTTTTACACTTAAACCAAGATATTTAAATAGAATTTTATTTAAGTTGTTCATTCTTTTTCTCATCTTGTTCCCTTTGGTTTAAAGTATTTTCTTCAAAACATTTTTTAATATTTTCTGATTAGTTAATTATAACGTGGCTTCTTAATCTACAACAATAAATCTCTTTATTTTCTATTTCTATATCATTTTAATTAACAATACATAACTAAAATTGTTTATTAAATTTTTAAAATAAAATTGTTTTTTTAAAATAAATGTTATAAACTTTTTTTTTGTTAAAATTTATTATTTAAATGATTTATTTTTGTATTTTATTATTCATTTTTAGTAAAAAATAATTAAATTATCTACTTATTTGTGTAATAAAATTTAATAATATTTAATTCTCAATTAAATATTTTAAGATGTTTTTTAAATACTTAAAATAAAACAATTTTATTTTAAAACTTTTTCTTTTGTTGTTTATTTAAAATTTAATAAAATATTTTTTTCATTTACAATTAAAAAAATATTTTACAAATTTAAAGAAAGATTTTATAAATTTTTTCAACCAAATTTTCTATACGACCCTTAAACACCCCATCCCCAATAACATTTCTACCTTCAATCTCATAAACAATTTCTTCTTCTTTTACATAAACATTTTCTTTTTCTGTGTACACATTAGAAAAATAATTTTTTAGCAAATCAATCAAAGCTTCTTTGGCTGATAAATTCGGTTTTAGACTAAACATTGCATTTTCATCTAAAGATGACACCCTGCAAATAGTCATCGCCATTAAATCATTTTTAAAGCTGCCGTTCCATTCTAATTTCATTGTTTGGCCAGACATTTCTACTTTAATTTCATCTATGAACAGAATTTTATGATCATTTCCATCTTTTTCAATTTTAATTACATCTGTGAAATATGATAGAAATACATTTTTAATACTTTCTATACTGTTATTGTATTTTATACATTGTTTTTGTATCAAATTGATTCCTTCTGGTTTGATTACCTTCATTTTTTTACTTTTTACTAAAATTCCTTTAAAGACAACGTCTTCTTTTATGATTGGCAAGGAAATGTTTTCATTTTCTTTAATTTCTAGTGTGCTGCTTTCGCCGTTTCTTAAAATAATACAATCTGTTTCTTTGTTATTGTGGGTTATGGCATTTTTTAATCTATGCATTTCGTTAACCTCGCCATGAACTAAGAATAATTTCTCAGGATTGACTTCAGAAATATAAGCTGAATTTTGTAGAAAATCAACATGTGCAGAAAAGGAAATAAAAGAAACTGACATTTTTAGTGGCACTTTATTGCCAGAAAGGGTGGTGATATGTGTAGGTTCACCAAGAATTTCCTTTG
Source organism: Tubulinosema ratisbonensis (assembly GCA_004000155.1). Classification (NCBI taxonomy): domain Eukaryota; kingdom Fungi; phylum Microsporidia; family Tubulinosematidae; genus Tubulinosema; species Tubulinosema ratisbonensis. The sequence continues at coordinate 11,252 of RCSS01000196.1, read as the reverse complement.
CTAAAGTCCCAGGAACAGAATATCCTGTTAAAATAACTCCATTCTTGTCATTGACACACCAATTATCAAACAACTCTCTAGAAATACCACTTTGTAACATACCAGGAGAGCACACCATAACACATGGCTCATTGTCATCGAAAGAATTAATTGAATCTAAATATGAAACGTATTTAAAATTAAAAGGATCTGTTTGTTTCTGTATATTAGCATTCATCATTGTTAAGTATGTCTGATAAACACTAATACATTTCCTAGCTAATGTAGAAACATAATATATTTTAAATCTGAGTTTGTGTTGTCTCCAGTGCTCTTCTAAAATCAGAAGTAATTCTTGCGCGCGGCCTAATGCAAACACTGGTAAAAGTGCTCTTCCTCCTCTGTTAAGAATTTTCATTATTTCATTAATAAACCTGCTCTCTCTTTCTTCTTTTGGTAAATGACATCCTACCCCATAAGTAGATTCACAAACTAAAATATCCAATTTGTTTCCAAGGTTACCAGCATTTTTTTGGTAATTTACAACACTTGGTAAATCAGCCATTTTTAAATGTCTATCTTCTTCTCTAGAATAATCTCCTGTGTATAAAATAAGTGAACTACTGGCCTGGATCATAAACATGGCAGCCCCTAAAACATGTCCGGCATTAAGAGCTGTAATTTTTAAATCATTTATTCTTATTTGTTGGTAATAATCGATTGTTCTAATTCTATCCATACATTTTTTTAATTCATTATCAGAAAAAGAATCTTCTACTCCTGCACTTACTAACCTAGAATAATCATTAAGCAATAATCTTAAGATACTTTTGGTAGGATGTGTCATAAACACTCTTCCATTAAAATTTGTTTTTTCTGTTATGTATGGCAAAGCTCCACCGTGGTCCAAATGAAAATGTGTAACAAAGATTGCGTCAATTTTGGATAAGTCAACGAGGTCTAAAAAGGGTAAACTGCTTTGACCAGTGTATGCTGGGTGTATTCCGCAATCCAAAATGATTTGTGTCTCTAAATATTTGATATGTAAACAACTTCTACCAACTTCTGATCCTGCACCTAAAGGAGTGATTGTTAAACTTTTTTCCATTCTAAGGAAAGAAATAAATTATTTTATCTAAAATAATTTATTTTTTATATAAAAATATTTAATTTTAATTTTACTTGTTTAATTTAACTAATTTTAAAAAAAAATAAATTAAAATATTTTAATATAAAAAATAAATTAAAATATTTTTCTTGTAAGTTTAATTTACAAAAAAATTCTTCAACATTTGATGTAATAAATATTATAAACTTAATGAAAAATACATTTTACATGATTCTAATAATTTCTTTTTTTTATTTTTACATGGAGTAATTTTATGATTTTTTAGCATGAAATAGAATGCATAAAACTTAATTTTTAATGTATAAACTTATATTTATATAATTAGGTCTTTGGTAAATATTTTATAATATGAATTTAGCTAACTTAATATTTCATTTAATTATGAAAAATTTTTTAAATATTAATTATTTATAAAATATTTTTTATTTTTCGTTCATAAATTTAATAAAATTCAAATATTAAAACATTTCTTTAATATTTTAAAAATCAGTTCTTTTTTCTTGAATTTTTGATAAAATTTTTTTAGTAAAAAAAGATAAAATTATTTTTTTATAAAATATTACCTTAAAAATATCAAATTTTTTTAAAAAAATCGAATATTGAAATCTAACTGGTTGTTTGAATAGAAAATATCATTTATATAACATATAATAATTAGATATCTTTTTTTACATATATTTTTTTAAACATTTCTATGTCTTCTTTGATTTTAAAGATAGGATTAAACTCAGGTTTTTTAGTTTCGCACAAACATAAATCGTTGCAAATGGAATAAGAAATATAAATCATCATCCTAAGGTATTCCTTATAATCTGGCATGGGTTCATAAATAAGCGTTGTTTCGAACAATTTATACAAATATATTAAAAGATTTTGTTTTAAAGTTTGTAGAATTTTCAATTTAAACTTAGGAACATAAATTAGTTTTGTAAAATTAATTCGATCGCCGAACAATAAAATAAGCGTTAATTCACATTTAGTGATACAAAACAATAAAATAAAATGTAATTTTTTTAAGATATGTATATCTAAGTAGAAAAAACGGATGACTTCACACAAAAAAACAAATTCGGGACATATTTTAAGTATTAGATTGAATTCTGTTGACTGAAAAACTTTTTCAATCAACAAAGTTAAGAATATTCTTGTTTTTGGAATGTAATCGGTATAATTTTGAGAATGTATTATGTTATCAGCTTCTTTTAAATAAAAATAACTAACAACTTGTAGGTTATTTTTTTTGTTTCTGTAATATTTATTAATTTTGTCTTCTATTTTTTCATATTTAAACCAGAATTTTTGGTTATTTAGTTCAGAATGAGGTTTACATCTTAGAATGTCGGTTCTGCTATTTTTTAATTGTGATTCTAAGAAAAATTCTTCTGCTAACAAATTTATTAAAACAGTAAGATCAAATTCATGATCTATTAAAGATGTCCATACATAAGTATCAGACCCATTTTTTCTAAACACTATCCAAAACATACTTCTTAGATGTAATTGATATTCTTTGATTAGAGATACGAATAATTTAAGTAATATTAATCTAAAAATTTGTAAATATGAATAAGCTTTTGAACTATTTTTTGTTATAAAATCAAAGACACTTTTCAAAGTATTTTGTTTTTCTGCTAACAATCTCAAAGTTTGATTAAAGTCTGATAAACTTTCTTCCGTAACATTTAAATTATATTTAATCATAAGAAAACTTAAAGAAATGTTAAAATTCTTTGGCTGACTATTACATATAAATTTTTTCGGATTTAAATAAGAAAATTCTTTAAGAAAAGCAGAGGTGCATTTGCAATTCTTTAGTACAACTAATATAAAAAAATGAACGAATATGAATTTAAAAAAGGAAAGTGTTTTATTATTCATTTCAAGGGGTAATTCTAAATAAACTTTATCATATTTTTTCTATTCTTATCAAAATTTAATGAAGATTTAATAGCTATAAAGTTGTTAAAATTTTAAAAAATGATTAGGAATTTTTAAAAATAAAAACAATTAAAACATAGTTTGGGATATTAATTTTGTTTAAAGACTATTATTAAATCAAATCAAACATAATTTTTAAATCAAATTCGATAATTTTTAGAAATCATTGTGTTCTTTTAAGTGGAAGAACACCTTTTTATCATTCGAAAAACGTAAAAAATCTTTAAATACTTTATTTAAAGTATTTTTGTCTAAGTGTTTCTTTTTTTTCTTGTCTGCATAGGGTAAAAAATTAAAATAAATAAAAAATATTTTTATTTACCATTACACATTGCTTTATTCTATAGATAAATTTTAAAATTAAGTTATTTCTATCTCTCATAATAGAACAATTTCTAATAATTAATAATTTAAAGTGGGGACTCAAAATCTAAACCATTTTAAATTAATAAATTTTTATTTTATTATTACTTATTTTTACAATAAAATATTTGTGGTTATGTTATATTTTCTAATTTATTATTTTTTAATAATAGCATATTAAAGAATCATATATGAAAGTGTGTTTTTATAATTTAAATTTGTACAAAAATAAGTTTTTTTCTGTTGCTAATACAGGATCAATAATTGTTTTTTACTTTAAAATCATTTATAAATTGACCCAAATTTTTGACATTTTTGAGAAGAATAAAATTTGAAAATTTATCTATTCCAAAAGAGGAAATAACAAAAAACTATTTGTAAATAGATTAATTTTGATAAGATTTATTTTAAACATTTATAATCTTATGTAATCAAAAAAATGTTTTTGTTTTATTTCAAATAAATTTATTCTTCTTTTGAATTTAATACAAATTTTTTTAATGGTATTACCACGTTTTTAGAAACATATTTTTTAATTAGACAATTTTTTTCAATTAGTACAAAAGTTTACTTCGGATTAATTCAAAGTTTTAAGTTATTAAGAAAATATGTTATTTTTTATGCTTGGCGTTCAATTTAAACGGGGTTTATTGTTTGAATATTAATGTCAAGTGGTTTTTGATTTGTAAAATAAATGGGGCTGAGTTCTCAAACAAGAAAGTAATTTTACGAATTTTCTTGATAATTTCTGCATAATATAAATTTTGCTCATTCAAAATAATATAATAATAAAACTTAGAATTGTCTTACCATGTATTTTTTTGTTATAATTGATTTAAAATTTATTAGAAAAATATAGAAATTCGATATAAAACATTCTTATAATTTGATGAATAGCTGTTTTTAAACACTTATTTTAAAACTAATTATTAATATTACTAACCCTGTAACTAAAGCCTGCAAGGTAAGGTAGACTTAGGCAGTCAATAGAGTGCACAGGGGAGGGGTTTAGAGGGGGAAAGGCTCGCAGTATCTTGAGCTATACCTAAGTATAGGAAACATATTTTACCATATTTTTCTGTCGACTAGGTATAAATATTCTTATAAAGAAGGTATAGCGAAAAGATCTTCGTATGGATTTCCCATCCCTAGGCAACAAAAAAAAATTAATATTACTAACTCAGCTACTTAACTTTAAAGACTTCAATTTTAAAAATATGTGAATCATTAAATTTTTAAGCCCTCCTGACTAACAATGAGTAACAACAAAAAAATTTTACAATTATTTCAAAATTAAATTTTTTCATATTGTGATTCATATCTTTCAGGATATGACATTTAACTTTTAGTCAATGAAATGTTGTATATAGTCCTAAAAATAATTTATATATCAGAATTTATTGAATTTTTGTCAATGATAACAAATATAAGTATTTCTGCGAAAAAATAAATAAGATGGTTGAATAAATTTATCTCTATAAAATTAAACTTTTATATTCTTAATATTTTTTTGTTGTCTGGAGATGGGAAATCCATACAAAGATTTTAACTTTGTTATCTATATAAAAATTAGTATCTGTCACAAGAAACATATGTAAAAATATGTTTCTACACAATTAGGTTTAGCGCAATATATTGCGAGCCTTTCAACCGATAAAACCCACCATTATGCACTCTATTGACTGCCCATATCTACTTTGCCTTCAGGTTTTGGTTACAGTATCTTCTACAGATTATAAACTAAATTTTTTTAATATATAAGCAGAGTCTTTTATGCTTGTAACTATACATTTTAGTTTTCATGGATAGTTATTGTTTTATAAATATTTTAAAAATCTTGTTTGTTTGGGAGAATTAAATTATTCAAGACCTAGATATATTTGATTTTTTTTCTTTCAGTTTAGAAAAACCTATTATTTGTTAACTTGATCTTCGACATATTACTGGTTATATTTTTACAAATCAGTAAAAATTTTGGTTTATAAAATAAATAAATTAAATGTTCTTAATAACAAGTATTTTTACCACTAAAATTACAAAATTTAATAACATTTGGTTGTTTTGATTTCAAAATAGTTCTTTTATTTCAAAAAAATCTAGTCTGATGCCAATTTCCTTTGGATTTTAAATACGACAAAAATAATGTGAAGATTAGTTTCATAAAAATATATCATATCTTGAAATATATAACCTTGCTCTACCCAGAAACAAGTAAAAAAATAATTATTATTTATAATTTATCTTGTAAAATTTTAGATAGAAGACTGATTTTTTAATTTAATATTTTCTTCGAACTATAAATATTGAAGACTAAAAAGTATTATTACAAAATTTTCATATAAAATTTTTAGTTAAACCAATTTAATCTTTCTTCATTTTACTTTCAAAATCTGATTCATAATCTAAGAAAAACCCGGATATAATTGAATGATGGTTATGATCTTGAAAATATTTTACTAACTGGATATACTTTTGATAGTTATCATCACATATTTGCTCTTCCAAATTATTTGAAGAGCATTCTTTTTGGGGCAACGGCAATAATGGTCTATTTAACATTCTAAATGAAATAGACTGAGGCCTTTTAGATGGTTTGTTGAAACCACTTTTATTTTTGTTTGGATTAACAACAGTATTTTTATTCATAAAATTATTTGTTTTATCAAATTTTTTATCAGATAATGGAGTTGTATTCATATGCTCCTCAGGTTTAGAAATATTTTCAGGTTTTATTTCAAACAAGTCATTAAATATATCTAAACACCGGGTTGGTTTATAATCACTGTTTTTTTGAGATATTTGTTCTTTTGTTTGACTTTGCTTCTTTTTTCTAAAAACAGAACAAAGCTTTGTCAAAAATTCATTAATAGATTTGCAATTTCTTAGTTTAAAACAATTATGCTCCTCTGATGAACACGATAACTCATCCTCATTTATTTGATCATATAAGCTTTCATCATACATGTCTAATGCGTCATATTTTGAGTAAGGTTTTTTGCTTTCTCTCTTAGATGTATTAGAATCATAATGACTTTCTTCATTTTCTTGAAACAATTCATTCAAAAATAGATAATTAGAATCGGATTTTGAAACTTTATGCTCATCTTTTTTAGTTTCACTAAAATTTAAGTTTGATAACATACGGTCTAATTCTTCCAAGCTTATGTGATCACCTCGGGGTTCCTCAGTTGTTTGAACTAAATCATTGTGATCACTACTGCACAAAAATTGAATCAATAAATAGAACATCGGGGTAAGAATTTAGTAGAAATTTTATTTGTCTTTATTTCAATGAGCAAGCAATTAAAAAAATTGAATCAATTTTCTATTTAAGGATGGCTAAAAATTTTTTTTTGCAAAGTTAAAAAAATTTTTTAAATTTACTAAAGGGGCAACCAATTAACATTAAAAAATTTTACAATTCACTTTTATAATACATTAACTATTAAACACACCAATATTATACAAAGATAAATTTATTTATTTTTTAAGAAACAATTTAATATTCTCAATGACACAAAAAAGCCAAAAAGATGAATAAACAAACATTAAATTAAATAAACCTCTGTCTTCCTATCCGAGACTTCTTTATAACAATAAAACCTTAATAACAAAATAAAATTACTTATTTAACTTCGTAGTTGTTTTTGGAGATAAAATAATATTTGCCTTATAAAGAAGTTTTCATCATAAATAAATTAAAAATATTTTAAAATTAAAAACTGGTGTTTTTCAGTAAAAAGTCAAGCAACAATAAATTTTTGAAAAATATTTAAATAAAAGTAATATTTGTATTTTTTAAGAATTTGTTATCCTATTTTCCTTTAAAAATTTTTAATTTTTATAAAAATTAAAAAGTATTTTATTAAAAAATAAAATAAAAATAAAAAAATAAATAAAATAAATAATTCTTTATTTATTTTTATATAAAATACTTTTTAATTTATTTATCCCTTATGAAATCCACTGAAAATTCTAACCTAGCCAACAAAATCATAAATGATTTTCCATTCTACCCAGCACTTAATGCATTCAAAGAGTCACCAGAATTCTTTCTTGGAGACATAGACCTGCCATCAAAACATAAAAACAAGTGGTCTAAGCTGATGACACACATAATAAAACTAAACAAAGAAATTAAAAAGAATAACTTTGAAATTGTAAAAGAAATTTCTATAGATTTGATCCAAGAAGAGGACATAGAATTGGATTTTTTAACTTCTATTTTCATTAACTATCATTTTTACTGTAAAAGGAAGCTTAATTCTTTAGAACACAGTTTATATTTTCATTTGTTTACTGTTCATAGAGAATTAAGCCATCACGAATGTGTATCTGTTTTAACTAATATTTGCTATAAAATTGGTATTTTATTGGGAAAGAATTTGATGATTGACAGTTCTGTTGATTTACGTCACCAAGGGTTATATTTTTATTACAAAGGTTTTCTAAATTTGGTACATGGAAATTACAAAGATTCTTTTACATTTTTAAAACAAAGCTTAGTTTTGAGATCTTCTTTAAAAACACATATGTGTTTGGTTGTAAATGCACTTTTATTGAATGAAAAGGTAAAAAAACTTCCTTTTAAGAAACTTAAGCCATATTTAAAACTTGCCTCTTTTGTTCAAAATGGAAATTTTAACAAATTCAATGAAATTTTAGAAAAATACAAACCTATTTTTGAAAGAGACATGCTTTACGGAGTGATCCAAAAATTAGAAAATAATGTTAGATTACAAAATTTCAAGAAAATGAGTAAAGTTTACTCAAGAATAAAGACAGTAGATTTGATAAACAAAGGTATTACAAAAGAAATGCTGTCTACGAATGAAGAAATAATACATTTTGTTGATCCAATTAAATCATCATACGACATTTATGCAAGAATAACTGAGTGTGGAGAAACAAGAATAAAAACAAAATCAATGCTAAAATACAAAGAAATTACCCCAATTTCTTTTGAAGATTTGTTGGATGAATAAATAAAAAAAAACATTTTTTTATTTTTATAAAAATGTAATGCATAAACTCATGGAAAATAAAAATTTTATGTTTGTAGAAGTAAAGAATAATTTTATAGGTTTAGTTATTTACAATTCAAATGAGTTTATCATTTTCAAAGACTTCTTTGATACTTTTTCTTTAGAGATTACCAAATCATACATTTATAAATTTAATATTTCTTTATGTGTAACTTCTTTAAGCATTCCTTTAAAAAAATATGATTTACTTTTAGAAACTGGGGTAGAATTAAAAATACAAATAAAAAATTCAAAAAAACAAAACTGTACGATTGAAGGATGTCATTTAAGTTTATTGGCTTTAAGTAATTTAGATTTGTTTTTGAGTAAAAATAATGAATTTTATAATTCAATTGAAAAAAAAATAATAAAATTAAATGAAAAAATAAAAAAAGAATCGATGGATAAAATTGGGATGTTTGGTGAATATGAAATATATTTGTTTGTAAATGAAAATTATTTATTTATTGGTGCTTCTGGTATAGTTTCTTTGAACCTGATTAGTTGTGATTTACATCCTAATAAATTTATAAAAACAGAGAGAGAGAATTCATTTTTTGGTAAAATTGACTTTTGTGTGACTAAGGAAGGAAAGAATCTTTTAAAAAAATGGATGTTATTTCCACTTTTGGATATAAAAATGATTTATAAAAGGAGATCAGTGATAGAATATTTGATAAAAAATAATATCACCTTAGAAATTAAGAATCTTCTAAAAAAACTTAACAGTTTTGAGCTAAATTACACAAAAAAACATTTGATCAATTTAAAAAATAATATTTGTATTTTTAAAAATATAACAAATTTGTTAAAAAATGAGTTTATTATTGAAATCAATGAAAATTTTGATTGGTTAAATTTTATAGAAGAAAATGACACTTTCATTTTCAAAGAAAATTTAACAAACTTAGAAAAAACCTTTGATTTTCTTTCCATTTCATCAGAACTGAAAAAATTAAAAAATGTTTATAAAAATTTACCAGTGTACTTAAATGAAATTGGCAAAAAAGTTTTTAAAGATTATAAAATAGAAGGAAGTATAATTTATTTTCCTCAACTAGGATACTTGATAGAAACGAAGGTAGAATTAAATATTGAAAAAATATTTGAAATAAATCAAAAAAAATATTTTAAAAATGAATTTATGATAAATTTGGATGAAGAATTTGGGGATATAAAAAATAAAATAAATGATTTAGAAATTGAGTTAACACATAAAATTATCAAAAAATATTCTGACAGTATTGAAGAGATACAAAATTATTTAACTGAAATGGATGCTTTAAATTCATTAGCAATCTTTGCTGAGCAAAATAATTTAAAAAGAGGAGAAATAAATTTGAAAAAGAACTTTAAAGTACAAAATTTAAAAAATCTTTTTTTTGATACTAAAAATAACTTTGATTTTGTATTTGACAAAAGTATCATTTTAACAGGAATGAATGGATCAGGTAAGACTAATTTTCTTAAAAACTTAGCTTATTTGGTAATTTTAAACCAAATAGGATCTTTTTTACCTTGTGAAAGTGCTAACTTACCTTTGTTTGATAAAATTTTAGTAAAATTTAGCAATACAAAACCAATTAGTTCATTTGTAAATGATTTACAACAATTAAATGAAATAATCAAATTTGGCAACGAAAATTCTTTAATTTTAGTTGATGAATTAGGAAAAGGCACCTCTTTTAACGATGGTATTTGTGTTTTATTAGCAGTTTTAAAAAATTTACCATACTCCTACAGAATATTCTCTACCAATTTACACCAACTTTTTTTAAAAAATGATTCATCAAAATTAAAAGAAGAATTTTCCTTCCTTGAAAAATATAAATTTCTAAAAACCATTTCAATTTATGAGTTTGGGATTGAAGAAGGCATCTTTTTACAAGAAGAAAGTAATAAGTTGATTGAATCTTTTATGTTTGGTGATAAGTTTATGGATTTGTTTTTTAAGATTAAGAAAGGAGAGAAGCTTACTTTACCAAAGGAAGAAAATGAAGAATCTAAAAAAATAATTGAAGAATTTATTAAATAAATTGTAAAAAAATATGAAAATAAATCAAATAATAAATTAATAATTATTTTGATTTTGTTGATGAGCATTGTTGACATTGTTTTTGGTATTTTTTTAACTTTTAAATATTTAAATTTGGGTAATTTTGAGATACCAATCACAAAGACGCAGTTCATTTTTGATGTACAAAAAGACGCAGAATATAAAATTTACATTCAATTCAAAGATTATTATCAAAATTACTATAATTATTCAAAAAGTATAAGTTTTAAACAACTTAAAGGTAAAATACCGGAAAATTTAGATTCTTGTAAACCATTTATTAGAAACAATAACAAAATAATCTATCCGTGTGGATTAATTGCAAACTCATTCCCACAATTTAAAATATTAATCGATAAACAGGAGATAAGTGATTCAGGTATTATTTGGAACAGTCAAAAAAATTTTATAAAACCGACAAGCTATGATTTAAATGATATTATTCCTCCTATCTCATGGTCTAAAAACACAGACTTAAAAAAACTGAATCAAAATAAAAGATTTGTAAATTGGATTAACATTGCTGCATTTGATAATTTCAGGAAACTGCATGGTAAAATTTTTTTAAAAAAAGGAAATCATACCTTAAACATTAGCAGCAATAAAAATTATCAAAATATTAAAATCGTTTTTGCTGAAACGTCTTCTTTTGGGGTTAGAAACATTTTTTTATCTCTTTCATTGATAGCTTTAGGAATATTTAGTTTGGTTTCTAGCGTGATTATTCTTTACAAAAGTAATTTTAATATTTCAAAGCTATTAA
>RCSS01000194.1:0-12277 GCA_004000155.1 Tubulinosema ratisbonensis | reverse complement strand
TCCCATACTCAATGATAAACGAAATTCTTCAGTTTTACACAGATAGATTAGTTCCTAAAAGAAGCTTAAGATGGGCCTTAGCAGGAACACTTATCTTAATATATTACTTTAAAATATTAGTAACAGGAACACACTATCTAATAACTTACTGTTTGTCTTTATATCTCTTACACGGTGCAATAAACTTTTTAACCCCACAGAGTGAGTCAGTCCCAGACATTTTTGATGACTTTGATGTTGAATATGAACTACCAACTAACGATGACAATGAGTTTAGACCATTTATGAGAAGGTTACCAGAATACAAATTGTGGCTTATGTATGTACAACTTACAGGAATGTCTTTATTCATGAGTATGTTTGAGATGTTTGATATTCCAGTCTTTGTTCCTATTTTAGTGGTTTATTTTATTTTTATTTCTATTTTAACNGTCAGAAATTTGTTTAGATCTATGAAGAAATACAAGTATAACCCTTTTTTTACAAATAAAACTACTTTTAAGACAGGAACAAAGTAAAAAATAAATTAAATAAATTTATTATGTTTGTAATTTTATAAATTAAATAAATTTAACATTTTTTAAAATAAATTAGTATTTTTTTATTATTTGCATAAATTAGAATAAAAATAAACAATTTGTATTACAACAAAATGGGTTTATTTAAATAAATACAGCCAAATAAAATGTATAAATACACTTAAATTATATAAATAATAGACCTTTAACAGAATATTATACTAAAATAAATAAAGTTTTATTATATATTTATATTCATAAAAAATATTATTTTAATCATAAATTTATTAGTCTGTGATTTTAAAATCTATTTTTTATGCTAAAATATTACTTTAAAAATGAAAAAATAGTTTGTTAACAAACTTTTATTAAAATATAATTAATACATTAAAATATCTAAAAAAGTAAATAAAATTTTAATTATAAAATACATTTTTAATAATTAAATTATTATTTTATTTTATTTTTAACTAATTTTTATAAATAATTCATAATTTATTTTAGTTTGGCTAAAACCCTAATACCTATCAATGTCAAAAATAACACTGCCAACAAATATTTTTTTAGAATCAATTCAGACAAATAAAAAAGAAATCTATTCAGAATTATTATCAATCTCAGATAGAATAACAGATGAACTAATTTATTTTACAGAAAATTACGTTGACGAGACAGAACTCTTAAACTATTTTACAAAACAGTCAGAATATTTTAACAGGATGGCGGAATTGTTATCAGTTTTTAAAAATGAAGAAANTATTTTTTATAAGATTGAAGAGATTGAGGAGTTAAAAGAAAGTAAAATTAATTATATTAATTTGGCGGATGGTATTGCTAATTTGTTTGAAGAGTTTAAATTGAAAGTTANTCCTTNGATTGATTTGGAAANGGCTCTGAAAATACACNATCCTTCCTTTTTAATAAAGAAGAGTGATTCTTTTGATGAATTGGATTACACCGAAATTAACAGATTATTACACATTTATTTGCTCAAAGAAAATATGGAAGGTGTTAATTACAGCATAAAAAATGGGATTTTGTCTCTTTGCTCAAAAAATTTAGAAATTAAGTTAACTTTGTGTGGCGAAATTAACAATCCTCACTGGAAGGTATTCGACATTAACAGAGAGAACAAAGTAAAATATTTGATAGAACTGCCATCCTCAATAAAAAATCTCAATTCTTTGATAAAAATATACGAAGGGAGACAGGAATGTAAAGAAATTTTTCAAATATTAACAAAAGACATTTATTTTAACAAATACGTCAAAGGGTCAACTTACGATTTCATATTTGATTTCATTTTACCTTTAAAAGTAAAAATCAATAACCGTGGCTGTCACGCAGTAATCATTTCAGATAACAAAAAATTGATTTTTGAAAAAGAAATACTTTCAAGTTACGAAACACAAGTAGAAAAAGTTCTTAAAAAAATAGACAAAAGAATATCTTTTACGATAAAAAACAAAATAACTTTACAAGATGAATTTTTTAAATCTATTTTAGATTTAAATGAGTTTCTTTTCATTGAAAGAGAAGAAAAGTGTTTTTATTCTGTTTTTAAGAAATTTAAGCATAAAAAAGATTTTTTGAAGGAAATATTTGGGAATAAAAATGTTTGTTTGTTGTTTAATGAATGTATTTTTGTGTTTTCGATTGATAAATTGATTTATAATGAAGATCCTTTGGTTTCAGAGATTTTTTTAAAGGTCCAAGTGATCAAATCTTTTGGCAATACACTTTCTTTACCAGAAGAAATTTTCTTTTTTTACGAAAATGATAGANTAGGTTTAAAAAAAGAAGGTAAAATTATACCAGTAAAAGTAAAACATTTTCAAAGNTTTGTTCATAATTTTGTATTCTTAGACATTTCGTACACAATTATCGCAGAAAATACCCAAATAAAAATTTTTGAAAATGAATTAGAAATAAAACCAGGCTTAAAAATCACAAAAAAAGAAGAAACTTACTTGATCGAAGGTAATTACAAAATAAATGATCTAAAAAAAATAAAAGATTATATTTATTTCCTAGAAATTAAATCAATGCTAACAAAAAGTAACTCAATTTATTTTATAAATGAGAATCTTTTATTCTGTAAATACCAAGAAATTAATTTTAATATAATATTTGAGAATGGTATAAAAGTATCAAGTGATAATGAAACAGTACCTTTATATTTAAGCAATATTAATTTTAAGATCTTTTTAAATAATTTCTACTTATTTTTTATTAATAGAATATTCCCTTCTTCTGTTTTTGGTTCTTTTTTTATTTTTGATTTTACCAATTCATTAAACACAAAGTTTACTTTTAAGGTTGTAAATTCATCAACCATTCTTTTAAAATCTACTGAGTTTATTGAAGAAAATTTTAATTTTAAAAAGTACAATGATTTTTACAAAATAATTGACCCAAAGAATTCAAGTTTTCTTAAGAAATTTAAATCATTGTACATCACTGATAGGTTTATAAACTTAATCACATTTTTGAAAGAAAAATACGATACTTTAGAGAAGAATAGTGAATTACATGTTATTTGTAAGGCTGAGTTAAGATTGACCCTTTTGGAGAGTAAATTGGTTGTTTATGGAAATACTAATATTGTTTCTCAAGTAAATTTAGAAGATTTAGTAACAAAATTTTACCATAAAAATGATTTTTTGAGTGAATTTGTTAATTTTATAGATGCATATGAAAATAAATATTAATTTATTAATTAATTTATAAATAAATTTAATATTGTCCATTTTATTAAATATTTATTTTTATCTCTAATTTTAATTTTTGTACTCCAATTACAAAAATATACTTAAAATAAAATAAAATTTTTTATTTTTAATATTTAAATAATAAATATTCACTAATCAGATTGATATACACGAATTAAGAAAACATTTTACATTTTAAGAAAAATAAAAATAAAATGTGCATTTAAGGTTGAATTTTTTGTTTGCTTTTTTACTTTTTAAATATGATATAAGAACATCAAAAAATTTTATGTTTATCTGTTTTACAATAAATATTTCAAAACTATTGAATCTTATTTTCAAATTTTTAAGCATCAACCCAGCCTTGCATTCAGCTTTAAAGTTTTTTCACAAAAACTTCGATTATAATCTTGATTCACGTATATCTAATGTTTTAATAATCAAATAACAAGGATATCTTACGAATTTTAGTAAGATGAATGCAATTTTAATTATTAAAGTTTTTTTTTGTTGTCTAAAGATGGAAAATTCATACAAAGATCTTAAGCTGTACCTTTATGTATAAATAAAATAATCATTCAATAAAAAATATACAATATAATATGTGTTAACATAATAATGTACAACTCAAATTAATGCAAGCTTTTCACCCGCTAAAAAAATTAATCCTTATGCAATTAAGGCTACAAAATTAACTTTTTTTGCAATATATCGTAAAAAAATAAAAGTAAGATAGAACTTACCAATTTAAAGTATTTAAATGGTTGTAATTTACTAAACATATTTCCACAATTCATTTTTGATAATTAAAGATTAATTAAATTTATTATTAAATATTTATTTTTTATTTAAAAATACGTTAAATAATTTATTTATTTTTGTTTTGCCCTAAGAATGAAAACAGACATCATGGACGTAGAATGTTTGGCTATTGTTGATGAATCAGGAGAAATACTTTTACAAACAAATTATCCTAGAAAAACATCACAAATAATCTGTAAAAAAGCATTAAAAGACTTATCTGAAATATCAGTCATAGATGAAAAGGTTGTCCTTACAAAAAGATTGGATGAAATTTATGTAATAATCTTTTCACCTGAAGATAGGAATGAGGTACTTTTAGCACATTACTTAGAAATATTCACAGAAGCTTTGTTTAAAATTATGAGAAAAACAACAAGAGAGTACGTTTTTAAAAAATATGATCAGATTTGTTTACTTTTAAGTAATTTTATTTACAATAATATTGTATTGGTAGAAGATGTTAATTTACTTGTAAGTAAAGTGCCTATTAGAAGTTTTGAAGGGTTAGAAAGTATGTACATTCCACAAAGCTTTGCTACTTTTTTTAACAAAGCTAAAAAGACAATTAATAAAAGAAATAAATAAATATTTTAAGAGAGGGTTATAGTANNTNNTATANTTCTATNAATCATTTATTTTTGAATGACATTAATTCACTTGCCTGGTATTCTTCTATTAATCTTTCAACTGATTCTCTTGCCTCATCAAACACTGAAAGATCTCCACAGAACTTTTTATAATTTTCTGTGTAAGCATTTCTTACTTTTAAGGTATCAAATTGTGTCGCAATCTTTTTAAATAAACTGGAAATACCTGTAAAATTAGACAAACAAAGACCACTAACCCTCTCTCCAAAATTTCTACCCACAACTGTATGAGGCATTGGTGGCATCCAAGGCACAAAATCTAATGAATTTTTTATAAGTCCTTTTTGTACCTCACACACATCTTCTACGTTATTAAAAATATTCAAAGCACTGACGTAAGAATGTGTTCTGCTCAGTAAAAAATTAGCCATCTTGGTTTTATCTGAGTAAATTCTTCTGATTATTTCATCCACAGTTAATTTTCTTACAATTTTTACTTCTTTATTTGTGAAGGGAGAGAAGGAAGGAATAAGAAATTTTAATGAGTTAAATGGCACAGTGGCAGATAAAATAGAAGAAAAATCACTGAACATGTAAGTAGGAAATCTTAGTGTGGTTGTACTGGTTGACATGACTGTAGAAACTAAATAATTTATTTGATCAAAATCAGGTATTTTTACTCTTAAAGCATCCAAAGCAATTTTACTCAAAGCTCCATTGTCCATAACAATCACTGAATCACAAAAAGAAAAGAGTCTTTGCAAAGCTAAGACTGAATTATAAGGTTGAACAACCACATCACTGATTTCTTCATTGTTTGGAAAAATAGAATACGAATTTAAAATCTTTTTTGGAAAAACAGTTTTGATTTCTTCAATCAAAAGAGATCCAAAACCACTGCCTGTTCCTCCTGCAACAGAATGTGTCATAAAAAAAGATTCTAATAGATCGCATGCTTCTGCCTCTCTTTGGACTGCATCCATAACATCTTCCTTTAATGATTTACCTGAATGATATCCATAAGCCCAATTATTTCCTGCACCACACCCTTCATTACTCACAAATATGTTTTCTTCGTTGTAGAAATTCTTTTGAAGAGAGTTTATTACCCTCGGTTCTAAGTCTACCAAAATTGATCTTGGGATAAATTTACCATCGTCTGCCTGGTAAAAGAAAATGTCTTTCCTGTCTTCTAAGTCTAAGTTTGATGTTTGGTATCCGAATGGATCTAATTTATGCTCTGAGCATATTTTTGACCAGAAATTTTGTCCTATTTGGTTACCGCATTGACCAACTTGTAAGGAGATTATTTCTCTCATAAGGATTTAATTTAAAAAATAAAAAAATAATTATTTTTTTTTAATTTAATTTATTAAAAAATTTTACCCTTAAATGACAATGATTAAAGCATCTAAACCTACAATAGGAGTCAAGGAATTCAAAGTATTTGGCTCAAAAATGCCAACTGAAAAAGAAGCATTCCCACAAATATTCACTATGTCACTCTTTGCAAAAAATGAACTTATTGCTCGTTCAAAATTTTTAAAACAACTCAGAATAAAGCATAAAATAAAGAGTACCAGTGCTGTCATCCTTAAAGTAGAAGAACAAATTGAAGATTTAACAAACATGACAGTAAAAAATTATGGCATAAAATTTGTTTTTAGGAGCAGAAAAGGATCTTTACAGAACATGTACAAAGAATTTAGAGCTATTAGCAGATGTGATGCAGTTGATTCTTTGTTTGGTGATATGGCTAGCAGACACAAAGTAAAGAGTGATGATGTTTTTATTGTTTCTATAAATGAAAAACAGAAGGATGAACTTATCAGACAGAAGACTATTGAGTTTGCAGAGGAAGGAGTTTATTTCCCTGTTTTCAAGAAAGAATTGATTGTTAAAGATGATTTAGTTTTGAAAGGAACCAAGTTATTTGACTAAATTATTTTAGAAATAAAATATTTTTAAAATTAAANNATTATTTTTAATAAAATTAAATTATTTATTTACCAAAATTTATTTATTAGATTTTACACACATTCACCTTTGATAATACTTGTTTACCATACGTACACTTTCTAAGCTCGGAAGCATACCCCTTACAAATCTCTCTTATTCTTTTATCATTACTTTCTATCATCCTTTGCAATACATAATTACCAAACCCTGAATTAGCGAGAGTAATAATATTACTTTTATCCTTGATAGCATCACCAATCCTATAAATATTTTCGCCAGAAACACTTATTCCTTTTTCTACAACATTAGAAGCAAATTTGTGACAGCTTAATTTCATCACGTTCTCACAAAGAAAATTTAAAATTATATTTCTTTCGTTCTCATAATTTAACAAATGTTGTATTACGTAATTGCCGTACTGGTCATAAATTAAATCATCTAAGTTTTCTAGAATTGTTTGGATAATTAAATCACATTCCTCGTAGCAAAATTCAAATAATCTTTGAACAGCCCTGCACCCGTATTTATGTTTACACATTTCTAAAGCGTATTTCTCGAAATCATTGATCAGAAATTTTATTCTGTAAAATTCGCTTTTAGGGGTGGTAACTTGGGTTGATGGTTCTTCGTTTTGAGTGATTTCACTCTCAGACGAATAATCAAATTCAAATTCATCCTGAAAATTTGTAGAATTCAGATTTTCACTTTTTGTTTCTTTAAACTTATTTTCGATAACTAAATTCTGTGCAATTGGTTCTGACATTGCTTTTAACTCTATTTTTTCATTAGTAGTCTCAGTTAACTTAATTGAAACTTCTTCTTTGTTAAAGACATAAACTTCTTCTGGCTCTGCGTAAAAAACAACTTTCCCAGCTTCAATAACCTTTTGTATGACATGGTTTCCATTTTGATCTTTNGTTAAGTCAATGACTGAGTTACAAAATTCATCTTCTAAATTGAAATAAATTGAATCCAAAAGCTTTTGCACAACTCTACAGCCATAAATGTCATAACTCANAATTGAGAGCCTGTTTCTTAAAATGTCATAAATTATTTCGCCGTGAGTGTTAATATATTTTTGTATTACGTAATTACCAAAAAGATCGCAGCTTAGCTCTATTAAGTGATTGCTAATTGAGTCAAATAGCCAATCTAACTCACTTTCAGTGGCGTATTCTAACCTTTTCTGAATAAATCTGCTTGCTTCTTGGTCTTTACAAAGCATAATTATAATTTCTTTGGTAAGTGATTCAGAGGTAATCACATTGTCAGTGTTTTTGAAAAAGAATGCTTTGTTCAAAGAAACAAACTGTAAAATATCGAACATAAGCAGATTATCTGGCTCTTTCTTTTGACCTATTGGTGTTGTACACCTTGATTCTCCATTGTACGGACTAACATCCGAAGGAAAATCTTCGTTAATCCTGTCAACCAAAGATTTCTTAGTCATTAACACACTCTCAATGGTATTAATTGTACAAATACCACATATTTTACAATTACATTCATTTAAATCATAAAAATACGTTGATAAGTAAGCTTGTCCTTCAAAAAAGAAATCTGGTAATGGAAGTCTAACATCTTTTTTTGAATGCTTAGTGTAATAAGAATGGTATAATAAATCAGTAGAAGCAAAGTTGAGTAAGTTTACTATTGGCGGTGCGCTTAGTGGTCTCAAAGTTTCGTTGCAAAAAGTTTGTTTTTCGTTTGGTGAGTTTTCCATGTTGTTCTTCATTGTTTTGGGGCGTATTAAATTTAAAAGGAGCAAATTAGCCAATCAAATTAATAAAAAGTTTTTTTATTATGAAACAAAAAAATATTAAAAAATAGCAAATATTTTAAAATGGTAAATATTTTAAAAATGATAAATTATAATAATTTACTTTTTTTAATTAATTAAAATTTCTATCTTAGATCAATTAGTTAAATTGTTTTTTAAAAGATTATTAATTTTCTATGATAATAAATAAAATTCATGATTAAAATAATAAATTAATAAAATATTGTAATTTTTAATATTTGTTAATAATTAAAGCAAAAATAAAATATCACATAAAATAATATGCTTATTTTTTTATAAAAAAATGTAAATCAATAATTTGGAATTAAGAATATTCCAATGATTGATAAAAAAATAAAAATTAATTATAATATTTTTTAAATATTTATAAGATTACAAATTCAGATTTTTATATAAATTAAGTAAATTAATTATTTAGCATATTAATAGGTAAATTTTAAAAAATAAGACATTTTTAAGTTTTACACTAAAAATAAAAAAGAAAAAAAATATTTATTATTCTTTAAATTAATTTCTTTGTTTTAACTTGTTGATACCATCTTTTTTTAATTTTTATAGAAATGGTTTTAAGTGTAAACAAATTTGTTTGACATTTAATCATTCTTTTTTTCTAATATTTATTTTTTTTATCTTAATTATACATTCATATAAAATAATTTATAAATTTGCTTTTTTTTGTTGCCTAGGGATGAGAAATCCATACGGAGATCTTTTCGCTATACCTTCTTAATAAAGATATTTATACCTAGTCGAGGGAAACATAAAATTTATATATATTGTTAATTAAACAAATTATACATAACTGACATAAAAATACTATTTATTTAACATGTATATTTTTAAAATTGAGAATAGTTTTTTTATTTTAAATAATTTAATAAATATATTTATGATCAAATATGTAATTTACAATACTAATACCTTGTTAGAAAAGAATATTATTTTTTATAAAAATAGGTGAATAACAAAAAATGAGATAATAAATATTCAGTATATAAGAAACTTTCTTTAATTAAAAATCTAATCATATTTTATATAAAATAATCTATCTTTATACCGAATATATTGGAATATTGTTAAAGTAATAGACATTAGAATTACTTAATTCTCTTACCAATTTAAAAAATTTTGTTGAAGACGTGTACATTTTTTTAAAAAAATATAAATATTAAAGATTTAAAATTATGTTAGAGAAATTTTTATAAAGATTAAAACATTTTCTTTGATGGAAGATATTTTATAAATGAATAAAAGCTTCTTTTAATAAAAGTATAAACCTTAATAAAACGCGAGAAAATGGGGTTAAATAAACAATTTTTCAAAAAAGTATTATTTACTTTCTTTTAAACTTTTAAAATATCTTGTTATATTTCATGGGGGCACATCAGTTTTCAGGTACAAAACAAAAGTTTATTTATTAGAAAATGAGGAAAAATGTTTTTTTAATCTTTCTTAAATACCTTTTTTAATATGCTAAAAGCTGATTTGCCAAGTGAGTTTAAATTTCTAATTCTTAAAAACTTTAAAAGAAACCTATGTTTATAGGCCTACTTATCACAAAACAGATAATAAAATCATTCGCTGTATTTAACGCATAGGTAAAATACTACAGCATCGTTAGAATTTTTTACTCTTTTTTTGTTGAGATAATCAATATTTGTATTTTAATTATTAATATTTAGTCTAACAAATTCAATGGATACGTTCTTAAGATAATGATATAAACTATTTATAATAATATTATACCAATATATTATTCTTAAAACAAAAAAAATTAAACTTAAACTTTCATTTTAAAATAAAGCTTCTCTGTAAATTAAAAAAGTTTATTATCTTATTATCACAAAAAAAAATAATATAATTTTACAAGTCTACCAGAATAAATGTTAAATTATGAACACACCAATAAAAACCTTTCTCTTTCAGAGTTACCGAGAATTATGGACAGCCAACAAAGTTACCCAGAAAGAATTTTAATTAAGATAAAAGAATACCTTGATTACTTTGTAGAATGTTTAGTATCGATATATTTTGGTTTTTTTGTTAGCAAAGCATTGACAAAACAAAACAATCTTCTTCCTATTTTTCTAGTTTTACTTTCTTTAACCTTGAAAATTTTAAAAAATCAATCAAAATACTTTCATTCAAATCTAAGAAAAACTATAAATTTGTCTATCAATCTTCTCTATTTGTTATCTAACTTAGTATTTTTATTAGAAAATCTAATTTTTTATAAACGAATTTTGGGGTTAATTTTCTCAAATGAAGTGAACAACAAAATAAATCAAACATATGATAAATTATCACAAATTATTTTTTGTATGATTTACGGTATAATCATCACTTTTTGTTTATTGATGCTAGTATTTTACAATTTGATAAGAATATTTGAATATATGAGAAGAGGAGGTTTGTTTTTTGTGTTATGGATCTTTTGGCTTACAGTCAATGAGTTTGTAGATGTTCTTTTGACTAATTTTTATGATTCTTATTCAAGATATTTGTTTTGTTTGATTGGATGTTATGTTGTGTTTGAGTCGAAAAAGTTTTATCGCAATCTTTTATATAATACTAACCCTAAAAGTTTTTTTCAAATTTTATCACAAATTTTAAAACTGATTTTTGTTTTATTTGTTTTATGGAGAATGCGTCTTGAAAAATTAGGTTATTTTCTTGAAGGGAATATTAACTTTAAAGATTATATTTTTGATATTAATTTTTATTATAAGAGAGATAATGTTAGTGAAGAAGGTTTGATCAATTAAATAAATTAAATCTTCTTTATCTTTTAAATAATACAATAAACTAAAAGTTTTTACAAGAATTCAACAAAGAAAATTAATTTATAAATATATTGAATTGATCAATAATAATTTACTATGTAAATATAAACAAAATTTTATAAAAATCATTAACTGGTCAGACTAAATGATCTTTAAAAAATTAATTTTTTTATTTAAATCATATTTATTTATAAAAAAATAGTTAATCATATTTATTTATAAAAAATAGTTAATCATATTTATTTATAAAAAATAGTTAATCATATTTTTTAAGATGTTTATTTTATCTGACCAGGTATTAATTATTAAATTAAAAATTATTTATCTTTAAAAATAAAAAAAACAGTTCTAACTTTTTAGTCTGAGATTTTACCCTGAAAAGTGCAAAAGACTTCTTAAAAAAATTGTATTCTTACAAAATATAGTTGTATAGTTTACCGACTACACTATTTATTTATAAATTACAATAAAAACAAGACAAAATAGTAATTCTAATTAATGAATTCACACTGCTAGAAAATAAAGTATCTTAGTAATTAGTTTTTTTGTTTCTTAATGTTAAATTGAATGAATCTTTAAAAAAATTAGTAAGTTCGTAGCAAACTTTGATTCAATGAAAATTGAAATGGATTTATTTATAATATTAAAACGCAATATGATGAAATTAAAGATAAATATTAGAAAATATTAACAGTGATAGTTTTATAAAATTTAGACAAACACAGTTGTAGCGAACAATGAAAAATCAATATGCAATTAAAGGATAATCATTAACTCAGGTTCTATTTTGATAAACCTTTTGGCGTTTGTTGTTATTAAGTGGGAAGATAAAAAGCAATACTAATCATGCATTCTTTGATTTTGGTGCTTTATAGACAATCAAATACTATTTAAGATGTTTTATATCGTTTAGTATAGCCAGGTAGTATTATAATAGCAATGGGGTACTCAAGTTAACCTGATGCTGCAAGAAAATTTAGATTAGAACACAAAATTGTAAATTATACCAAAAATTACAGTAATAAACTGTAACAGATAGCAAGAGCAATAAAAATGTTTTGTCACTCTAAAAATGGAATATCGTATAATATTTAGATTAAGAAAATGGTTGCGA
>RCSS01000193.1:0-11617 GCA_004000155.1 Tubulinosema ratisbonensis | reverse complement strand
AAAAGAAATTTTAAAATACGATTTACTTCTTTTAACTTACGGGCACTTTAAAACTTAATCAATTTTCTTAAATTGGTTAAGCTCTTGTACAAATATTAATGTAATAGCTTTCTTTCTTGAATTTTTTTTTATAAACAAACAAAATTAAAATGTATCTGTTGGTTTGTTTTATTGATCAAGTTTCAAGTATGCTACATCTACTCACAATTTTTTGTAAATTAATGATTTTTATCAAAAAATACTTACAGCTAAAGGATTTTTTGTTCCCGGGGATGAAAAAATCTATAAGGTATGTATGCTTTATAGAGTTCTTCAATAAAGAAACATAGATTAAAAGATGTTTCTATGCAAGTAGAAAATCTTCTGGGTATTTTGGCCTTATACACGCTAAATTCACTTCCGGTGCCCTATTGATTGTCTAAATATACCTTTACTTGTTAGTTTTGGTTACAAAACAAAAAATAAAGAACTGCATCAAAGTAGAGTCTCAACGAAAAAAACAAATCTATAAAAAAACTGCTAAAATACATTTATTCCTGGTCAATTCCAATTACTTAATCATGTAAATTAATTACAAATTTACTTTATTCAAAATTAAAATATCTGATCAGAACCTTAAATTTAAAAGAAAAAATAAATTACTTTATTGATTTTTAAAATCATTTGCTTATCAAAAATTCTCATTTTTTATGATAAACAAAATAAACAAAACACATAAACACAGAACCAATTACCAAATACAACTGATATTTTTTAAAATAATTATGGTCATTCTGATTAGGTACAGCAATTTTAAGTGGTATCCTATTGTATTTATCAATCACATAACCTAACAATAAACTTCTACGCCTAATAAGTTCTTTTTGATTTTCTTCTAAAATGTTATTTATAATTGGTCTTTTTTCTTCTCTTAAAATATCATTTGTATCGAAAGAACCAGGATAAAATGGTATAAAATCATTTACATGTAAAAAATCACGGCAAGAAATACAATAATATGTATCACCAGTATTCTTAAAATAGACATTATAGCAGTTCAGACAGTATGTATGGCCACACAATGTTAGAACTGGGTTTCCCGGCCTTGATGAGCAAAGCACACATTTTCTTGGATCGTCTTCGTCAGTCAAATCTCTTATTTTTTTAATACAAGACTTTCTCTTTATTTTGAAATATTTGTTAGAAAAATAAAGAACAAAGAAAAATAAGTTACCAAGTATGAAGGTTAATAGTATTATGAGGAAATAAGATTTTAAATAATTTACATCCATAAAGGATTAATAAAAATATTAATATTTAAAAAATTAATTAAAAAATTTTATATAAAAAAATAATTGAAAAAATGCCCTCGCCCGGGTTCGAACCGGGGACCTTTTCCGTGTAAAGGAGACGTGATAACCACTACACTACAAGGGCTTATGATTAAAATATAAATAGATAATATCAAGAGAGTGTTTAAACAGTAACAAAGAGAGTAAAATTTAATTGAAAAAAAATATTAATTATTAAAATAAACAATAATATATTTCATTACGTAATATTTAAATATTAATTTGTTATAAAAAGAATATTTAAATAGTCATAAAATATTTATATCAATTTTTTAAAAAGATTATTTATTTTTCTAACCTGCCTTCACTTTTGTTGTTTTAATTCTTCTTTTAAATTTACATACTTTTCTATCATACTTGTAGAAATAAAAGAATACAGTCAATCCGAGAAATAACACAGAAACCAGAGCTATTATAGGTACATAAGGTTTAAAATTCATACCTGATTATTTTTTAGGTATAAATACTTTTTACTCCTTTTATTAAAAAAATAATCTTTTTTTATGATAAAATTAATAAATGTTTAGTTTTGATTATTAGTTTATTGGTTTAGTTTATCATAAAAAAGGAAATTTTTTTAATTTATCATAAAAAAAGATTTTTTTTTAATTTATCAAAAAAATGAATTAAAGGACTGTTTAAAGATTTTTATAAAAGAATAAATAATTAGGTATTTTATCAAAATAATAAATTTCTTTAAAATTTAAAAAATTATATTTTTAATTACCTATAAAATTAAAATAAAAAAAATATTTAATTTATTAAATTAAAAAAAGAATTAAACACAATGTTAAGACTATTTTAAAAGAAATATACTATTAAAATTTATTATTAAATTAATACTTCTTAAAAATTTATTCTTTTTTAAAAAAGATAATTTTTTTCTCTTTTTATAAATCAATTAGTTCTTTAGAAAATATCGTCTGACTTCTAGTCAATTTTGTTCTTTTTAAAAATGGTAACATATAAGTTATTTATACTTTAATTAAATTCATAATCACAATATTTTTAAAAATTAAATTTATAATTTTAAGTCTAGACCTGTTATTTTACACAAATTTATAAAAGTATTTTTAATAAAAATATACTTTAAATAAGTAAACAAAAAAATATCCTTAATGTTAGGTACTTCACTACAAATATTTATTTTTGCTTTTGCAGGCACAGCCATTTTTTGCATATTCATGGTAAGAATTTATTTACGTATCCTAGAAACAAAGAAATATGCACAAGGTTACGATGTAAGAGGTATAAAAGCTTATAACAGACAATCATCAGCACTAAACACTTGTATCCAATCATTAGCTTCTTTTGATGATTTGATAGATTATCTTAAAAAATCACAACTAAAAGAAAATAGTATCACCAAATTAATATACAAATTTATAGAACAAATTAAAAAGAATGGTTTTCCAGTTCAGAACAAAATGTTTTACGAAAGAATTATGGAATATTTTCATGAGAAAAAGATTTTTTTTGAAGATAATTCTTCTTTTTCTGCTAATTTGTACATTGCGATTGTAAATCAATTGTTTAAAGAAGAAATGGAGGATCGGATGTTATTTTTTGAAAGGTTAGATGAGCTAAGTTATAAAGAATATTGTCAGATTGTTGATTGTTCAACCATTTTTGAACTGTTTGGCTTGGGATATTTCGATAAAAATTATAAAATCACATTTAAAATTCTAACCCTTGCAATAAAAAACATTCAACACACAATTAATTTATTAATTAACCAACCGAACAAAGATCTTCAACCAAGATACCTTCACCATCCCAAAATTCTTATTTTTTCTTTTAATCAAACATTTTTTACAAAAGAAACATTTGACTTAAAAACAAATTTGGAGATCAAATTCAAAAGTTTATATTTGTTAAAATCTGTAGGGTTTATCACTTTTGGAGAAAAAAATAAAAGTTTTTTTAGGTGTGTTAGTCGTAGAAATGGATTTTTTTATTTGTTTGATGATACTTATGTAAGTATTGAGAATGATAGTGAAAGGTTTGTTAGTGATGGTATGATTAATTTTGTTGTTTATGAAAAAATGTTAGAAAATTGTAATTTAAAATAAATCTAATTGAATCAAAAAAATAAGATTATCAGTGAATAAAATTTTTTTAAATAAAATAAGTAATAAAACCTATTTTTTTAAATATAAAATTGTTTTATAAAGAAACAAATTTTAAAACTATATTTAGTTAATCTGAATTTTAAGTATGAGACTAAATGAATATTACAAACATTAAAAAAGTTTTAAAATAAAAATTAATTTTAGAATATTAAATTTATGGTAACCTTTCATTTTAAGGATCCTTAAAAATTTGTAAAGAATATTATTCATTTAGATTTAAAATGTTTTAAAAAAGCATTTGTTTTTCTTATACCAAAAGATGTTAAACATTTTATAACTCAAAATAATCAAATTAATATTAATTTTACTTAATATGTTAAAAATTTAACTTTTGATTTTATAAATTGTTCTAAATAAAATTCGTTAGAAAAATTAATTTTTGATTGTTTTGTATACTTCTTTAAATCTTATAAAATATTTACAAATTGATTTACTTTATTGGGTATTTGTAAAATAAATTAGTTTATTTTTTATGTGGTGTTTACCAATGTAATAATTTTGATCGCACTTTTTAAAAAATAAAATATATGAGAACTATTTATCAGAAAAAAACACCTGTGTATGGATTGATGTGTTTTATTATTTTAGCTTCAAAGACTACTGTATTTTTTTTTGCTATTTCCATGAAAAGCGTATTTACGATTAACAAAATACAATTCTTTGATTAAGAACTCTTCTCCCGTAAAATTTTTCTTAAACAAATGCATTTCATCTGTTTTTTATATGATAATTACTTCTGATTGGATGAGATAGTAAAGCTTCATAATGTAAAATCTGTTTTAAAATGTTTTTTTAAAATTTGAATATTTTTATTCATTTATCCTAAAAATTTAACAATAGATTAGAAATTGATTTAAATAGTAAAACAATTACTAATTCATTGTTAATTACATTAGTAGTAAAATCCTTCTTTTTTTTAAATTTGTTCTTTTATTAAGACAGCATTTATTACATCTACCATCAAATTTTAAAAATATAATTTTTTATTTATTAAATTAAAAAAATATTTTTTTTACTTAAAATTAAATGATGTTAAAAAATTTTCTTTATTTTATAATCATGTTTAGTGAAAATATTAGTAAAGTTTTTTAACATCATTTAATTGTAAATAAATAAATATTTTTTTAATTTAATAAATACAAAATTGAAAATAATTAATTTTTAATTTACTCATTTAAAACATTTTAAATCAAAAAAAGGGAATAATCCTTTAAATTTATGAATGCATACAAAAAAGAGTTTATTTAATTAAATTTATAATTTATCAATCAAATTAAAACAATTAAATTAAAAAAAAGAACCACAAACAGATGAATCCAATAATATTTTTATTTATTTCTCTTTTAAAATTCACACAGAAAGTAACTTTAACAACAAAGCATAACAAACTAATAAAAGGAAATGGGAATATAAATTTTACAAACAGGATTAAAAAAATGAAATTAATTCTTTTAAATCAAAATGACACTCCTTTACCAAAAAATAATGAAAAAATAAACACTAACCCTGTTTTGCAAATAAATAATGAACAATTAAATGAATTAGATTTTTCTGCTAAAATAAAAGAATTATGGATTAATTTACAAAATAAAGAAAAATTTTACGGTAATTTTTCATTAAAAAACATTACAGAAATGTTTTTCTCAAACATTGATAAAATAGTTAGCATAAATTTACAAGATTTTAAAAATTTTCATGAATTTTTAGACATAAAAATGCAAATAAAAGCACAATCATTCCCCAATAACTTTACCTTTGACTCTGATTTACAAAATAAAATGTTTAATATAAACGATCCTTTCAGTTTAACAGACTCAATACCTCATTTTAACAATTTATTAGAACTAATCCAACTAACAAATTTTAACAAACTAAATTTTATTTATTTTAGAAATTTAAAAAATGAATTACAAAAAATAAACAAAAATTTTGAGTGCATAAATTATGAATTAGATAAATTTGTCTCTTTGGTCGTATTTTATGTTTCTATTTGTGATAAATGTTTAGTTAAGGATGATTTATTTACTTTGTTAAAAAGTCAAAAGATGGAATATTTGCTTTATTTTTTAAAAAAATGTAAAATATTTTCAGTTAAATATGTTTTAGAAAAAAAACTTAACACTTTCCAAATAAAAAAGTATTATTTTTTGTTAAAGATTATGTTAGGAAGAGCTATGTATTTTACTCAAAGAGTGTTGTTTATTAGGTTTAAGATTAAGCATCCTTTATTGAAATACACAAAAGAAGATTGTTTGTTTTATTTAAAAGAAAAAATTTACCAAAAAGTGTTGTTGAGCTTGGTTTATTTGTTTATAGATGAGATAGATGAATCGAAAGTATTGAAGTTAGAGGTTATTATTTTGGTGGAAGAGATGAAGTTTATGAGATTGATGGCTGTTTGTTTGTATTGTGATTGTATTGATGAAGNNNCANGNGNNTCTGAGTCTGATTTGGAGATTTTAGATGAAATTGATTTGATAAAAAATCAATAAATTTGATATTGTTTGTGTGTAAAAGAATGATTTTAACTTTTTTTTTGAAAGATTGATGGATCTTACTTTTATAAAAAATGTAAAATTTTATTTTTAATGTTAAAAAACTTGTTGCCATAAAATTATAATCNTAAAATTAAAATAATAATTAAAAAATAATAATTAAAAAATAATAATTTAAAAAATATTAAAATAATAATAATAATAATTAAAAAATATCAAACTAAAATAATAATTTAAAAAATATTAAAATAAAATAAAAGTATTAAAATAAAATATTAAAATAATAATAATAATAATAATAATATTAAAATAAAATCAAATATTTAAAAAATATTAAAATAAAATTATTAAATAAGAAAATAAAATTAAAATTAAAATAAAACAAAATAAAATAAAAAAATAAATAAAAATTAAAACANTAAAAAAATAAATTTATTTATTCCTTTATGCTACGAGACAAATTAAAACAACTACTTCTAAAACATTTGATAGAAAGACCATCCCAAGACGAAATAATAAGAGAGTTAGCACAGCACAGAATACCAATAAAGTTGTACAACAGCATAATACTTTTTACCCTCAAAAAGATAGGAAAGCCAATCCAATCAAAAAAGCCAAGATATTTGTCACTTAAAAATGTAAATGATGAAGAGATAGAGAAGGGTAATGAAAGTAAAATTAGTGATGATTCTGTTTCTTTTGGTAGTTTGTTTATTTCTAAAGATATTTATGCAAGCAAAGAGAATGTTTTTAGTGAAGAAGAAATTAAAAATAAAATTAATCATTTTAAAAATAATTTTAAGATAGAAGAGGTTGAAGAAGGATTGGTTGATGAGTTAATTAAGGGATGTAAAGAGTATATGGTTAAAAGGATTAAAAAAGAGAAAGGAGAGGATGAATAATAAAATAAATATTTTTAATAATTTATTTTTTATATTGTAATTGGAAAATTTAATATTTATTTATTTATTTGATAAATTATCAAAGAATAATTTAAAAATTAATTTATAAAATATTTTTTTAAACCATGGATAAACTGTTAATAAAATTATTAACACTCTCAAATAAAACAACCAAGATAGAAAAATACATTTCATTACTAAACACCTCTAAGACAGACCCATTTTTGACCTTAGCAACCCTTAAAAATAACCCACAAGCTTATTTATATTATAAAAATAACCTACCAGAAAAAGACATCTTATTGGCTGAATTTTGCATAAAATTAAGTTTAATTTCTAAACCAGTGACAAAATACTTAACCCATTTAGCTTTGTATCCTAACCTGGTTTACGAAAACAAGAAAATATTTTTTGATGGTAAAACAGCGATTTTAAGCTTGGAAGATGAAGAAATTAACTTAGTATTAGAAATTTTGAAGTATAAAGAATGGTACTTGTGTTTAAAAAAGAGTACCAAAGAAGTAGCACAAAAAATATGTAACAGGTACGAAGAAAATGTTTTAAACTGTGATAATTTAATACAATTATATGTTGAATTGCAATGGTTCTATTTTTTGATCAGTAATTTAGGAATAAATAATGAATTAGGGTTAGATATTCAGTTTGAGAATATTAGACAGTGTTATTTAACTAACAAATTTGAAGAAATAGACAAATTTATTGAATTAAATGACCTGGTAAATGAAAAAGAGTGTGAAAAGACTTTTCTTTCGGTTAAAGAATCTTTCATGCACTCAGAAGAAAATTTGAATGACAATTTTGAAATTAAAAAAGTTTTGTTACCAGAACAAAATTTTAACAAAATTCTGTCAGATTTTAATAAAATTTTGCCAAACACCCTGTCAAAACATTTGATCAGAAACAGTTTGTTGATGGATGACAGCTTGATTCATGCATTTCAATGCAAGATCCAAGAAAGTGAAAAGGAAAACAAAGCAAAATTCGTCAATCTAGCAGATATACAATTTCAAAGAATCAAAGATACAATCTTGTTTGGCAGATCAGATTTCATGCAAACCTTATTTGTGTTACTAAGAGAATCAGCTTACAAAAGTAAAAGATCATTCTTTTATATTCTAGAAAGTGCATACAACAACACCTTCAAAAAATTCAAACAAACTTTTCCAATAGAAACTTCAAAATCTAAAAAAATAAACTTTGAAAATGAAATGAATTTAGATATCCAAATAGAAGAAAAAGATAACCAATGGAACTATCTTACCCTCATACCAATAATAAAATATCCATTAAACATGTTTATCAACGAAGAAGAAACTAACAAACTGGTTTATTTATTCAAAATACTTTACAGAATAAAAAAGACAGAAAATCATTTACTAACCCTCAGACTAAAACAAAAAAATGTTTATAAAATTTTATCAGTGAGGTTCACTGATTTTATTTTAAGATTGAACTCTTTTATTTTATATGAACTTATTGAATATAATTATAAATNNNACNAGTTTAGTTTTCTAAATAAAATTAAATTGTTTTTTAATGAAAAAAGGTTGGCCAAGTTACTTGTCAGCATAGAAGAATTCTGTTTATGTGTGTCTAAGAATAAAAAAGTAGAGAATGTTGATTATGTAAAAGAATTTTTAAGTGATATTGTTTGGGAAGAAGGAATGTTTTTCAAGTATTGTAGATGGTATTTGGATAATTAAAGTTTATTAATCAATGATAAGATTGATTTTTTACTGTGTTTTTTATATAAATCATATTTTTTTATTATAATTAGTTATATTTTTAAATTACTTAATAAAACATTCTTTTAAAGAAAGCATAGCAAATGATCTTCGTATGTATTTCATATTTAAATCAACAAAAAAGATAAATAATATTTAATTTTATAAAAATAATTATTATTTATTTTTGTTAATATCATTTATCTTTTTTGTTGACTTAAATATAAAAATAATAATTATTTTTATATTTTAATTAATTAATTTTATATTTATTATAATAAATAATCTTAATTTCTTATTTATTTCACTTAAATGATGATTTTAACTCAACAATCCTATTAAACTCTTTTTCTCCTACCTTATAAAAATACCCTTCTCTCATAAACTGATACCTACTGCCAATAGGATCATTCATTACCTTCTTATCAATATATCCTACTAATACATTAATACTATCCTTATTAATATCATTTAAATAATCTTCATTCTCTTCAGGATCGAATGAATTAAATAAATAAGTAAATAAATTAACTGTTATTTCTTCATAATCTTTTATCCAATGAATGTATTTCTTTGGTTTATCATTTGTTATTTCACAATGTAAAATATCATTTTCTTTCTTTATTACTTTAATATTAAATTTATTAAGTAATCCTACACACTGTGTATCTGTTAACCTTAAAAAAGAATCTTCACTCTTAGACTGATAATCATTTTTAGAAATATAAATTAATTCATTATTTACCATTAATTTAATTGGATTAATCACACAAGTAATTCTCTCTGCTGACTTATTTAATTCATCTCTTTGTATTTGTTCTAATAATTTAATATCCATAATACTTTCACTGTAAGTTATTCCTACACTCCTAACAAATTTATTTATACTCTCAGAGGTAAATCCTCTTTTTTTTAATCCTTTTAAAGTAAATAACCTAGGATCATCATAATCACTGATTATTCCTTCTTTTATTAACTTATTAATCTTTCTTTTTGATAAAACTGTGTTAGAAACATTTAATCTGCTAAATTCCCATTGTACTGGTTTATAAATATTTAACTTATTTATTAACCATTGGTAAGAAATCTGTCTACTTTGAAATTCTTTAGAACAAAATGAATGTGTCACATCTTCTAAAGAATCACAGATACACAATGCAAAATCATAAGAGGGGTAGGCAGAGTATTTATTACCATAAATTGGGTGTGCTTTGTTTATTACTCTATAAATCACTAAATCTTGCATAAAAGGATTGTTACTTTCTTCCATTTTTAATCTTAGCACTGCACTCCCTTCACTCCACTTTCCTTCTAACATTTCTTTAAATAAAATTTTATTAATTTCTTTACTCCTATTCCTAAAAGGTGATCTATTTTTTACATTGTTAATACAATTATTAAAAAAATAACTTCCTTTTTTATGATTACAACCATTTGTTAAACATTCATTTTCTTTATTAATAAAGGGATTGTAAGAATTTCCTCCTATTAACTCATTTATTTTATTTTTATTATTTTCAGGGGTATTTTCTAAAATACTAACCCTCTTTTCATGAATCTCTTGTGAGGTTAAATGACACACATAAGCTAAATCACTTTCTATAAGCCTATAAGCAAAATCAATCATTTGTTCAAAATATGTGGATGATGAAGTAATGTAGTGAGGTTTATAACCTAACCATTCTACATCTTCTTTAATTGAATGGTAGAAAGAAATTTCTTCATTTTTAGGGTTAGTATCATCAAACCTTAAGAAGGTAATCCCATCGTACATCTGTGCATAATCAAAAGATAATGCCATTGCTTTGGCATGTCCTATGTGTAAATGACCATTTGGTTCTGGTGGGAACCTGGTTACCACTTTTTTACCTGTCCTTTTTAAATGATTATTTTTTATTTCTTCACTCAGTTGAGGATTCTCTCCTGGTAAATGTAACTTAGAAACTACTCCTTCTTTCAACCAAAAAGTTTCTTCTTTTTCTGCCTGGTCAGGTAAGTGTTTAACTCTTTCTGGCAAATCTTTAAGATTGTTAAAAGCTCCTTTGTCGTTAAGAATTTTAAAAGCTTCTTTTTTAGTTCTGCATGAACTGATAATTTTTTTAATTTCTTCTTCTGACAGGGTATTTTGTTTAACAAACTCTGATATTTTTGACAGGTCTTTGCATTCCTTTAAAATTTTGATAATTTGTTTTTCATTGACTATTTCCTTCTTACTAATACTTTTAATTAAATTTATATCTGAAGAATGTTGTGCTAGGATGACATGTAGTGTGACTAGGTCTTCTTTAGTGGCTATTATTTCTTCCATTCTTTTTCTAAAAGCACTGTTTTTTAATAATTCATCTGATTTTTGAGGAGTAAAACCTAAATCGATCAGTTTATTTTTTAATTCATGCATTGTCAAGGGATTAAAATATTTTTAAAAAAAATAAAAAAAAATTATAAAATATCCTCTAAAATAACTTATTAATATTTTTAAAGAATATTAATTTATCTACAAATTAACATTAACTTTTATTTAATTAAACAAATATTGAATATTTTGTTATGTAAGTTTTCGAATTATAAAAGACTGTCTGGTTGATTAATTACTAAATAAAGTGATTTTGGTACTTTAAGGTAAAAGATGTTTTTGAGGAGTATTTATTTATGTTGATCTTTTTCTACATGATAAATTTTTAGATGATAAAATTAAATTTATTGGATTAATAATCTCCTTTTTTTTTGTTACCTAGGGATGGGAAATCCATACTAAAATCTTTTCGCTATACCTTCTATATAATAATATTAATACCTAAGTATGGGAAACATACTGTAAAGTATGTTTCCCATACTTAGGTATAGCTCAAGATACTGTGAGCCTTTCACACGCTAAACCCCACCCCGTGCACTCTATTGACTGCCTAAGTCTACCTTACTTGCAGGCTTTGGTTAAAGGGTAAAAATCTTCTTTTTATAAGATAATACCTGAATAATTAAATTTATCATCTAAAAATCACTTTATGTTTTACA